>JAHZND010005659.1:0-28089 GCA_027744115.1 Acrocyrtus sp. NNG-2020
CGGGGGGAAAACGCCGCGAAGCTATTAGCTCTTATACTGTTTCCTTCCCAGCTGCATGTTAGCTTGGTTAGCAGCTGCCGGAAATGGAGCTCGAAACAGGTACTCTCTCTCTCCTACCCTATCGGGGTAGCGACTAGCTTTCGTCGGAGATTCGAGATTTCTGATTTTGTAAGTAATGGCATCCCTTCCTAAAATACGAGCCACTGTTACAGGTAGGGGAGATTTCTTAAGAAACTAAACTCCTTCTTGGTGCGAGAATCATCATTGCATGAGTTCTACTACGTCATCGTAATTCAAAATCGCCTCTTTCCCATTCTTCTACAGGAAGTCAAACTTCTCCAGCTGGTAGCGTGCTCTTATGACGCAGAGTTTATCTGCTCACAGCAGCGTACGTAGTATAGACATGCTCCCGCTAAAAGTGCTAAATACACGTCACTCTCTAACGTGCGTACAGCAACATCGGATAAAGCTTCCATGCACGTATCTCTCTCAACAGACAAAAATTGTATCCGGGATATTGACTAAAACCTTCCAGAATTGAATTAGTCTCCAGTTTAGTTGCTCAACTTTTGCGTCAGAAAAATTGTCTCACGCGACGCGATCATAACAAGCATTTTCCACTAAATCATCCTTTTACTAAAAGTTGACTATGCACTTTTAAGCCAGGCTAGACATTCACAACATCGCAATTTTAATGTGCAGATGTATGTCAATAAAGTTAAATAGCTGCAGCGACGTCATGTTTTCATTCATGTGTTTTGCGGTTATGATGGCTGTAAGCGTGTGCTAGTAGCGTCTACGTCCATTTTAAAATTGACGGCAAATCAAAAAGTCAGGAAAACCATTTAACAGTGAAAACGTTTGCTGCAATGATTGATGTTATTTATTAATCCTAGGTTTCCTGGATGACGGATTTCTGTTATGTGGTTACATATCTATTATTGGGGAAATTTTTACTTATTCATAAAAAATGAATTAGGGTTATGTTTAAGCGAAAATAAAGGAAGTATCTTTTTCAGACTATTCCAAAACAAAGGTTTGACAGGATACACCATTTAAGTTAAGAAAGTCAGCTAGACGAAGTAAGAAAAGACTTTATCAATATTTAGCTCCGTTCAATTTCCTTGTTGGTGTTGCAAGCGGATAGACAGGACAAAGATATGAAATGAAACATGTTCGTTTAAAGTTATGACAGAAAGCGGTATTAGAAATGCAGAGAAAAATACATGAAAGACAGTTTGTACAAGTGAGGCTAAACATACAGAGCACGGTGGTTGTTGGAACCAGCAGGTGCCGGAAAAAAGCAGTACATACTGGTAACTGGAACGTACCTAATTATGGTTGAGTTTAAGTAGCATAATCCTCTAGCCAGGAGGACATGTCGAAATATTATTAGTTGCACAGGAAAAATTCACATATTTTGTGTACATCATGTGCAGGAGTACGAAATGGTGCATAATTGCAGTATTATGTATGCTTAACAATGGCTAAAGAGTCCCCAGTTTGGTAAGAAATTAACATACTCTTGTACTTGGCTGCATTGTAAATCTCAAGGTGAAAATAGTCTAAGCCAGTTTCAAACGGTGCGCATCATCACACTAAATCCAGACACTACAAACTCTGTACTTCCAAAGCTCCAACTTCAAATTATCCTGTGCAATTTCATCTCAATTAATAGCCAACTTTTGTCAATTATGTGCATAATGTTGGCATTGGTATGAGCAATTGCCAATTTTTAATTGCATTACAATAACAATAATTACGCTAACAATAATTGGCAATTGGGGCAACTAGATCAAAAATGAAGGTTCAATAGCGCATCTTTTTTTCTATGGATTCCCATTATTAAAAATCGATTTTTATTATCTCTACCAGCATTTTTTTGTGTTCTGCAAATTTTTTTGCCAGTTTGCAGCCATTGAAAATTAAGTGCACACTATGGCATCTTTCGTGGTCAAATTTTGAAATTTACGTCTGAAAAATTAAACATTAAATGGATGCACACAGCAAAAAGGATAGGTTTGGTACTTGCTACAAAAGCAAGAATAGGTGTGGATGACTGTTGCAATGTACAGGAGCTATATGCACCCTCTCCTTACCTGCACCACCAGCACCACCGTCACAGTCTGCAGCAGAAGTGGATCTTCTCTAGCAGTAACGGTTGTGCTAGCACATCCTACATTTATCTACTCGTTTTTTATTTTACTCCTCAACAACTATGTACCCAGTCAATAAAACTTTTCATGATGACCATCAGGCTGAGTACCACGGCTGGTTGCCAGGAACTTAGTGTGCATGCTAGTTCGCTCCGCCATAGTGTGACAATGCTGAGCGTTGACAATGTGTGTCTTGCCTGTAGCAGTTGAAAGAAGAGAAAGGACGTTATGCGGAAATAGAGCTGACACTATACACCATGACCTAATTCCCAGCGTAACTCTCTCATCTTTTATGTATAGTTGGCTATACGTATCCATGTTTACATAATATAGCTACATGCCTATCTGATTTTCTGATAAATGCTAGATTATATGACTTCTCATTATGCAGTTTACACAAAAGCATTCTGTATTGCATACGATGGCAGCAGCACGGACATTTGCAAAGTGCATTTTTCAGATCAGTGGGCAGTAATAATGCATAGTGGACTCCTTTTATACAGCTCTTTGATCTCATAAATTCGTGAATATGGAGGGCTATAACAATCTCCTGAGACTGGAAAGGCAGGGAGTTAGCTTCCCTGTAATCAAGCCGGGAAGAGTGTCAATTGAAATCAAAGTGGGCATGCGTATACTTTGTGCAATTAATCATGTATACCGTGCTTTGTGTAATGTATCGATCATACACTTCACTTTACTCCCGGTTTTTCCACGGTGAGACGAAAACCTGAAAATTTTTGAAGTTTACCTTTTCAGCTCCGCTCCCAGGCTCGCTTATGGCTTGCTAAACGGGAAAAGTAGCCTACTACACATAGGTATGAAGGGAAAGAGCTGTAGTAAGAAAATTCGATGACCTAAATTCATAGCAGTTACTTTACCTTGCTGTTGCTAGTGACCCAAATATTTATATATTTTGGCTTTCTGGCTGCTAGGAAGCGTGTATTATAGAGTGTGCACTGCAGTCTAACCCTGCGGCCGGAGTGCTAAATGCATGCAACTTTCCGACTTTTTACCTGACTGAATGGCTTTGCGCACTTGGGTGAAAGGCGCACATCATGCATAATAAAATTGGACTAGTATTTATTGCTTCGGTTTCGATGGACATACCTACTCATAACGAGGATGATATGGGCACTACTTGGTTCAGACTTCAAATGCATTATGTAACAGCTTCGTGCTCTGAAGACTCCTTTTTTCATAGATTTATTTCACGTATAAAAAAACTTTTTTGTGTCTGCTCCAAATTTTCACTGGCAGAGAATACGGAAGGATGCGATGTTCATTATAATGAAAATGAGTGGTGATCAAATACATTTTTCAAGTTTTTTTTTAAGTCTACAGACATTTTACTTTTATTGCATTGTTTCACTATATTATACATAAGCTTTTAGGCATGCATTTACTCAAAGCTTAGTATTTTATCTTCGATTTTGTTTTACTTCCCGTCCGAGAAGCCTAATAACTTACACATACTGGTACCTTGAAACAGTTGTCTATAAAAATATTTTATTCTGTCTTTATTTCACATCGTGTACCAGTATCTTCTAATCTATACACTAACAAAACAAAGCACATTTTACGCTGTTCTTGTGATAGACATATAGAACAAGTACATAAAACATTTATCTGCTGCTCCGCTCCCTTTCTGAGGAAAGGCTCTCTTGCAAAACAGCACTACCATAAATAATCAAAAAGTTAATTTATAAAATTGTCCCAATAGAAAACAATCAAATGAAAAGATATATATTTTTTGTTAGACCTTAAGCATTCCTTGCTTTTTAACTAATAACACCATATATAAACAGTTGCCATAAGAACGCGTGAGAATACTTAGATCTTAGAAATAGGGAAAAGATAAATTTAAATTTTCCACTTTTCACGTCAACTTATTAATCTAAAGTTACCAACAAAACTGTAGTACGTGTGTCAAAATATAAAAAAAAGTCGATATGATCTTCTTAAAATCCAAAGTCAACCAGAACGATTGGAGTAGGAATTAATCATAACAAAAATTGTAACTACCTACAAAACCTATACACAAATGGATTCGTTAACCAAGTGAAAAAATAAATTCGATTGTACCGTAAGTATATATATATATATACTATATAAATCCTCTTAAGATTCTAAAAAAGACGCATAAATTTAATACATTGATGTCATTATTATTATTATTGTTACCATTATTTTTCAATGTCTTCCTACTAGTATTGGTATATGTATATTGGTATTTCAATGATTTATAAAAATTAAAAAGGAGAGCTTTTATAAGATTGTTTCCGTATGCGTAGCTATATCTTGTAATAAACTATAAAGGTAAAAAAAAGAAAAAAAAGAGACCACCCAACTAAACAGATCTTGTACATTGGGACGTTGGAACAAAAACCTTACGTACACACAGTACTCTACCTACTCTTTTTGTTGTTGAACCTGGCTGAGCCCTACTACAATAGGTTTTTACGTATATTTATGTTCCTTCGTTGAAATACAGGTTAAAAGGGAAGCAAAGAATTTGTTTTTACAGGTTGCCTTCATTGAAACAACTTATGTAGACCGTTATTATAAATATCAATATTAAAGCACATTATAGTTCCAATGTAATATTTGGAAATGGTTATGATTGTAATTAGTGTGGCAATTTTTTTTTTAAATTCCTTTTCGAATGGATGACATTTTTTTAGAACAAGAATTGCTAGGAATAAATTGAATGGGAGTAGTCATACGTCACACGACCCAACTTTCTCAACCTATATTAGTGGATAGCATAGTACAGGATTCTTTTGCTATGTGCAGTTTCACCAAATACTGACAAGGTAGTAGCAGTAAGACGTTGTTTACTAATTAAAATATTTGTCAACCGACGATGGTTTTGATAAGCGAGAGAATTATATAGAACCTGCATATATTGTTATCTGAAATGTATCATTAACGAATGCATAAAAATCGTATGTCAGCGATAAAATAAATAATTATGATAATGACATAATCTAAGACTGCCCTATACTATTAACGAGTGAAACGAGACAATATCTCCTATAAGTCTTATATACCGCATGCTTTATACCTACAACTGCTGCCGTTACTCATCTGAACGAGTCATCTGAAGTTAGCTGGGAGCAGATACATAGTTCTACAGAGAAAGTGTAAATCAGTACTCAAGAACCAATAGCGGATCCACGCGGATGACCTTTTTTTTATAGTTATCCTATAAAGTTGATAGAAAACCTTATTTACCATTATTCGTGTGTGATCAAGAGCGGACCTAAAGTCCTAAAGTTCATGTACTCAAATTACTTCTCTATTATATAAAGCGAAGCAGCTTAGTTTCCTAGCCTACAAAACTGTAACCGTAGTTTTTACACGTTCAGCGAATTACTGTTCCTAGTCTTACCTAAAATTATTAAGAAACTATGTTGAGCTTAGTAGTCAAAGGTATGGAGGGGGACTTGACTCCATGGAGGCACCTGATTGACCAGCAGATGACACTGACTCTTCTGAGGCAACACTTACTCTGAAATTTACATTCACGTTGACAGGAAGCTCTTCGGATTTCTTCGGTGTGTTGGATTTCGTCCCTTTATTCTCATTCTTAATACTAGTGTTTACCTCGGTTGAACTGGCTGGAGGAGTTTTGGGCTCAAAACTTTGGCCTTTATTTGTATGGTCAGTCGCACAGGTGTTCCGCGGATTCCCACTGCTCGCTGAGGAGGAAGGAGAGTGTGTGGGAGAGAGGGAAGGGGAGGGGGAAGGTGAGATGGATGGTGAGGGCGACGTTTGTGGAGGGTCCAATGGAATGGTCATCCACGCATGGTTGAGAATGTCCTCAAGGTGAGGTCTACTCTGTGGTCGAACCTTTAAACATTGACGTATTATGTCTTGGCACTCTGTGAAAGCAAACAAACAATCACATGCCTTAATAAATGGACGATGCAAACATTTCTACTTGCCACGGCCTCGCACACTATTTTGCTACAGATACAAGAGATAGAGATATCATTTTATTCTTACCATGTGTGAGACGCGTTCGGAAGCTAATGTCTGCTCGGAGAATTTGCTCATCGCGTTCAAAGGGAATGTCTCCACAAACCATGTCGTACAACAAAATCCCCAACGACCACACCGTGGCCTGCTTTCCATAATACTTTCCACAACGGATCCACTCAGGTGGAGCATACACACGAGTTCCTGCAAAATATAAAGAAATTCAAAATATTAAATGAAATATTCACGTTGGCTGCAGTATTTTAGTCTATCCTGCTTCAGTCTATTATGTAGCTTCATGATGCAACATTTTTAAACATTTTCCACTTTGATAGGCTGATAACAAGGCTCATGGCCATAAAACTTTGCACGTGAGCTTTGTCGGCTCACTCACAAAAGTAGGAAAGGTAAGTGTAATTGTAAATAGGTAGTGGAGGATCGATGGAATGCACGAATGAGATTCTAAGAACCAGGGACCTTTTTCTGAAGGAAAAATGTAGAAACAATCCTCAAAGCGATGCACCACTAAACATAATCTGTAATGATCCTTTCATCAAAAAAAAACTTTCTGTTTTCTAACTTTGCGACAGAATTGCATTGATGGAATCTAGACTCTTAGAGAAGAGAAGGATTTAGAGTTTTCCGTGGAAAAGACTCTTTTCAGAAGGAATTTTCGAAAACAATTTTTTCTACACCTTTTCATGCCCAGGAATATTGTGGGAATCAGGATTTCAAGTGTTTTCTGGCCATGTTGCGCTCTCAATGAAACTGCATAGAAGCCATCTTGAATACTTTTTTTGTTCTGCCTTTTCATTTAAGTGTCTGGCTCACCTTCAGTTCTACGAATTATACGGGTAGTCAGAACAAAACCTTAACTCATATTCCAGCTCTACATAATGTATCTAACTGGGTCGAGGAAAATTGTCCAATTTCAGTGCGATTTTCCATTGTCTCATTCCATTGAAAAACACTTTCCCAGACCTTGTACCTCAACAAATCTTTCAATAAATATTTCATGAGGTGACAAATATTTTTCCCCCTACAAAATTCTTTCGCCCCAAATAGCATTTGCTGGATAACATTCCCAACTCCCAAGAAGATAAAAAGTCAAAATGAGATTACATTTTTTTAAACTTGATGGAATGCAGGGAAGTGCAGACCGGGTAAACAGTAAATATTATACTTTTTTATCATATCAGAAAAAAGTGGTTATTATCATATTTGATAATTAATATGAGCTCTGCAATTCATTTCAATTCAAAAAAAAATTAAACAGCTCAATTCCCACTGCTGTGATGGGGTGTACGCAAGAAAACATGTACAAAAATTATAATGTTTGTTACAGGAAAGGGTAAAAAGATTTTTCATTTTATTTTCTTTGCAGAAAGCTGCAATATTTTCACTTATGCGCATACCTACGTTTTCAATAAGTAAGGCCTCAGTAATTTTTCATTCGCAATCGTTTGCGTTTTTCCCGTTCTCACGTTACTGCTGGTTGATGGCTCTCGGGTTTAGTGACTTTTCATGCACTCTCTAATAATATAACCAAGCACCCAGACACTTTTCACAATGAAAATATTTGCAATGTTTACCGAAATGATTTGGCTGCGAATTTTTTTTTGTTGCTAGTATGGGAAAGAGCATATCACTGATCAGCGTATCTCTGTTCATGTGCTGCGTTTGAGGATTTCGCATGAAAAAAAGAGATATGGTCTGTCTGTATTATCATTACGAGACGGCAACGTCTGCACATTTTTTTTCCTTTCTCACACTTCCAACGACTTTCTGAGTCAGTTGTCAGGAGATGGTACCTGTTTTCTTGAACTGTAAAAGGTTACGCTGTGTTGTATAATGTTGGAGAAATGAAGGAATAATGGCATTCCCTTATGGCGGTTCTTTCACAGCTAAAACTTCGTGCATCAGGCTTAAAAAGAAAGCCATGTCTGATTCACATGAACGCATCTGATATTTATCAAGTACAAGTAATCTTTTTTTTTTCGTTCCTCTAGCAAAGATATTTGAGTGCGCTTTTCATTAATACCGCCTCACCGACAAGTCGGTCCTTGCTGAGGAAGCAAAGTGGTTTCTATTAGGAGTTTGCCACATAGCAAATAATGCATCCAGAGAGTAGCGCGTACTATGAGAATGGTAAGTCCCAGTGCTATTCCATGCTATAAACGACGGTTGCTACATAATTTAACTCAGTGGATGGATAAAGTCAAGGTCGGTTACACAAAAATTTTGCTGGACGCTGCGATTTCGCAAAGCTGCTGCTGCAAAGGTAGTATTTTGCAATTTCTTCGGAAAACACAAAACTGGCGAGTGGCGATGGTGGGAACATAATGAGCTCTGAGCAAGGTACTCCTGCATAATGAAATAGTAATAGCAATGCCCAGTCTGTTGTTTTCAGGCAAATATCAGCCTACTAGTGCTGCGTACCTAAAGAGACAATAAAGCTAGTCTGTTTTCATTTATACGCTGAACCGCCAGACAAACACTCCATACACTCGACTCGTAACAAAAACCTACCGTGATCAAGTGAGCTAGACATAAATTGAAATAAATAAATATGCATAGCATGCAGACAACTTTGTAAATCTCTGGGGTTAATGCCTCATGTTTCCAATCTCACTCAATGCTTGAGTGATTATGCAAGAAGGGTGAGATAGGTTTCTGGAGAGAAATCCTGCCACCAGTTCCTATAAGTACGTGTTCTCACCCGCTCAGGTTGAGGGTAGTTTTTTTGCACGGTTTGTATGCATTTCACGTTCTACCTGCGTTTCCCCCAAAAAAAGCGTTTGTGATCGGTGATCGTTGGACCATTTCTTCCATGTTGCTGTATTACTGTATTGATACCTACTGAGCTTTTTTCGTGAGAGTAATTGGAGATGAAAAAATATGATAAAACTCCTTTTAGCATGGTTTCTACATTTCTTTATTTCCCTCGATACAAAGCATACCTGTGTTACTGCCAGTAATAAGTTTTGATGAGCAGATGGCCGACAAAGGGGGTCAATGCGCCTAAGAACAGCCACCTTGTTACATAAATCTGGCCACGTCAAGGATGCTCACTGCTAACTTTGCTTGCAGCCCTTTTTCTCCAGAAACTGGCATAAAATTAAATTTTTGGCAAGAAGTGTGCTCAAATCTTTTTTTTTCGCTAATTAGCTCCCTTTCTCTCTTAAGTGACAACCACTTGTCAACTTTCTTCAAAAAAAAACATTTAAGATCACTGGACAGTGTCTGGCACGTTTTTAGCACGCCGTTTATTTTCCTCTAAAATTAAAATAATCCCTACCACAAAGGGGAGTTTACTCCTTTTTTTGCACTGCGGTAGTATCAGTGGAACACATAATCTAATTGAGTTGACATGACTCTGCAATGCTGCCTTTCATCTTGAATGATGCTGCATTCATTGTGTGCATGTGATATGATAATAATTCCCTCGCCTCGCATTTATGTGATAATATTTACCTCTACTCACTTGCAGGTTTCAGAGCACATAAAAGATAGGCAGACGCCAAAACATAATATGGCTGTAGTAGTAACGCTTAAGGAAGAAAAGTGGGGAAATAGGTCATGCGAACTCATACTCAAGCTGCTACACACAGCCAGGCACATATCAAAAATAAATCAAAGTCCCTCAGTTTCTGTATCTCTGCAGCCTTTTTATACAGCCAGTCGCTGAGTGCATACATCTGCTACATAGATTTTACTGCCACTCAATTTCATTTTTTACTATATTACACCAAAGTGATGTTTGTTTGTGCAGCTTACGTATGCATACCCTGAATGATAAAAGGCAGTTCTCAAAAGGGTACTTGGAATGTTGGATTCCTTCTCAAAGCAATCTTTGATCTGATAATTTCCTTACGCTACAGTTTCTACTATCTCACTCAACGTAATCATGAAAAATATACATTCTCTGAAGCACTGCACTCTGCAGCCAACAGCCAGCTACGTGGCTAAATGTACCTATTTTCAGACATGCACTCATGTGAACAGGTTGTGCTTTTAGAATGTAACAAATGGACACATAATGATGCATGCATCAGTTCTGAGAAGGTACACAGTACACAATACTTTTTCTTGCCCCTATAAAAAAATTAGAGACAGCTTAGGTAAATACTGGGGAATATTTCGTCATCAGCGCTTGCAAAGGAATGTTAATAGTTAAATCTATACCTACCCAACAACGTAAAAAAAAAGTAAGGGCGCTGTTGTATGCCAACTCAGCCAGTAGTGATGAGAAAAACAAAACGAATAAAACTTTAATAATAATAATAATATTTAATGAACTACTTGATATTGGCCTCTTGTTTGTGCTGGAATACTGTTTAATGAACTTTCATTGGTACACGTGATGACTTATTCACGCTATTTATTTATAGTTAAAAAGACGCTTTTTTTTCAACGACTCTTGTACTTTGTACAGCATGATGCTGACTCTGTATTTATTTAATTTCCTTTTTAGTGACTCGCTTTATTTAAATACTGCAGGTATACAAATACATGGCTTTCCCGCAGTTGATAAGTCAACAGCTCTCAAATGCATGACAGTTTTAACCTGTTGATGTGATATATAAATGCATACCTCATTTACAGCGCAGTTACTGGTTAAACAACCATTTTCCTAGATAGTGCGCTGGCGACAGTCATCCATAAATTTCTACCATCAATTAATTTTATTCCTGAGTTCGAAAAAAGATTGAGATGACATGGAAATGAGTGAATGAAATCTCTGAGTGCGGCGGCGTTGCCAAACGGCTTAAGTAATCTTTTTTTTACAAATCTTTTTATATAAGTCGTATACATAGATAGCAAGACATTTTTTTTTACAAATTTTTGCAACTCAATGCTACTTCTTCCCACACAACAGCTTCACAATATGGCAATTTGCTCTTCGATTTGAAATTTGAACTGATGTGCCTGGCCGTGACCAAAGACCATTTAGAGGAGCTCTACATTACAAGAACATATGATCCAAATGTCATCATTTGCTCACAAAATTGGAGATGTTGAACAACTAAATAATTCTATTGCTGTACTGTTTTGAGTAGACACACCCACCCGCTACCACTCACTATTCTTCCTTTTCAACAAGAAATCTCTGTAAATAAATAAAACTGTATGCATTTGTGCAGCTAATATTGAAATTAGTATTGCGCTCATATACACCATAAAGACAATGAGTTGGGGACGTGATCAATACTAATGCTCCAATAGCACATTTACTCTAAAATTATGCCAAACATAGTAGACAGCAAAAATAACTACCTGACAACACTTCCCTGGGCATAGGAATAAAAACTAGAACTGTTTCGCTACCAGTCATGCAAATGGCAAATCTTTACCATAATAATTTTACTCTTAAACCTGTCAGTGTTTAAACTATATAGCTGCCCTTTCATCTCACTACCAGTGAAGACCAGATACATCTTGTTTTAGTGTTGCGATTATCGATATTATTCCTCCATCATTTGTTTTCCGAAACGCAACTCTCTTAGCTTTGGCTGATGCTGCCACCAACTAATTATTACAAAGGTGAATGGTGGACTGTCAAACTCATGAAAAGCAGCTTTTACACTGGCACAATTTCAATTAGACCTGGTTAATATAGTATCACGAAAAAACGCTACTACATGAAGGCTATTGCAAAAATAATGCTAAAATTATACACTAAACAATAAACATTGCTGTGTCTACTTCGCGAACCTTTTTTAAAAGCGGAGGATTGCGAAAACACTTGTCGAAGAAATCTTTTTTTTTCTATGCTTCTGTACTTATGCTTTGAAATTTTGCTTATCCAGAAGCAATTTATTATATACAGGGTTTCCTAGATGATTTAGAAATGGAGAAAGTCACGCGCCCTAGCCGTAGGAAGACATGCATCTGTCAGGGGATTTCTCAGAAAAGAGTCCAGAGTCTGTGTGCTGTGTCTACGGCGCAGAATAATCTTTTCAACTTTTCCTCTCTATGCGCCGCTACGCATTTAAGTCGTTTTCTAGATGATGACGATAACAGGAAAGCCAGTAAATAGCTGGAACCCGTGCTTTATGCCTACAGACATACGTCACTCTGTGCCTAAGTGCATTTCCCACTAAAAAGTTTCCATTAATACTGCCACCAATGAAGGCTGCTCTGGTTGAAAACGCTGCTATTTGCACTTACACTACAAAGTTGATTATTCCTATTGCGTCCGTGAAAGCACTAAAATAAAGCCCCGTGACTTTTTCCAAGTTTTATTTGAACTGTGTGTACTAGCATGACGCTGATGTTCATGAAATCTGGCTGCGTGATGCATGGATTGCCAGATAATTGACTAACAATGATTAGCATTGACATACATATACATTTTTTTTCCTTTTGTCCGGTTTTCTAGAGTGTAGAATCCACCAACATTATTGTATACTACATAGTTTCTACTTCAGTTTGCACACTAGTCGATTATTATTTGAATCACGAGATCAACTCTTTTCTAAAAATCAAATGCAAAAACTTGCTCAACTACCGCCATAGTACCATTATTATTACGAATATTTCACTCATTCATTCAAACTTCAAATTCATTCATTTTTGTATGCTAAGCATTCCTTTACTTTCTGTATTAAGTATCAGCAATTATATTAAAATGGATATACTAATTTTTTTTAAAAAAAAAACTGCCGTTCGCTGATATGTAGGTCCGAAGATTTAGGCAATTCCTTCCATTTTTTGTCAGATTTTTTCATACATTTTATTTATCATACAGAGTGCTATCTCCATCTCGGATCTATCGGTGTGGATCAGCAACAGAAAAAACAATGCGAAACATTATAGCTGCTACTATCAAACCTTGCCAACTGCTAAGTTAAAGCGTAGGATATGTAGGTACTATAAAAGTACCGCTAGTGAGTTTTCAAGTAGCGTACTCAAACGTTTCAGACGTTGCAATGCACTATCTGGTACGTAGTAGGTTGCGCTTTTTGCGTTTTATTTTGACCTCAATACTTGAGGCATGCAGGTATGCAATTGGCAATGAGCGCTGCTATAAACGTACATTTGCAGGCTGCAGTAGCTGTGATTTTTTTCTCTTTTTTCCTAAGATCTCCTATACCCTACGAAATATCTGTTCAGACACTCTTTGCGTTCGTTATTACTAATATTACTATTTAAACATCTTGATTGTATCACAAAAAACCACTACTGCTACCTCAGGAGTACTCCTTGTCGTTTAATAAAACGAGTAATCGTGGGCACAGAGCACTTACATAGTATAACATAAGTGCATATTATTGTAGTAAGAAGAAGTGTGTGTAGAAACAGCAGCATGGGGCTGCATACACCACTTTTTTAGATAAAAAAAACCTCCCAATTGCCATTATTTTACCAAATCCCAACTACATCCAAGTAGGTTCAGTTTTCTAAAGGAAAAGATTATGCCAATGCATTAATCGCGTTCATAAATGTTTTAGTAATTTTAATTTTAGCCATCATAATTTTTTTTTAACAAAAGCTCTTACACGATTGGTGGAGTGAGAGTAACAGTTACTAAACACAAGAGAGCCACATGTGAAATTTGCGAGAATGCTGGTAGTAGTCAAGTAATTTAATATTTGTGTATGTTGACGCTATGTACCCACCAGCACCAGCACGCCAACGTCTAGGCATCCCAATCTCACGGAGCTCTACAACTTACAACTTACAAACTTACAACTTACGTCAACTGTCCTTCAAAACTAAAACACGGAAATATTCCAGAAAAACGTAAAGAACCCTATCATCATTTTGAATGCAGAAGGTCATATCATAAAAATGCCACTGCAACGAGGAGTATTGGAATGTGCGGTGGTGCCAGACTATGTAGTTGCAGATTTTTGCTAGATAATTTTATTTTTAGCTAACTTTTAAAGCTACCTATACAAGGCACGAGGCATAAGTTTTCATTTTTAGAAAACCAGTAGCCACGCTAGTTCATAGCATATCTCTTTCCGTTGGAGACATTACCAACAGCACCATTCATAATAATAAACATTCTCTTCTGTTGCAACTCTAAAAACACGCATTAATTGAGCCCTTTCACCAACCAAAAAATCAAACAGAACCGTACAGGAGTGTGTGTGTGTGTGTGGATTGAACAAAAATATTTACTGCACAAGTACCTAATCCGGTGCAGGTATCTGGCATGCAAAAATTTCATGTGTTTCAAGTACCTGACGCTCTTATAAAAAGATAAGACGCTCATTCTTTTTGCAATTTTTTTTAGAGAAAAACAGAACAAGTGAAAGAGGGATAACGTTTAGTAGATTCCTATTCAAAATACCATACCAGTTTGCAAACAACCACAAATACAGTGGTTGCGCTTTTCGAGTACTATGACCTCTGCTCACCTTCCTTCTCTTTTACATTTTCGCGTACATTCCTACACACATGTACAAACATTGTAGTGGAGATATACATATACTCCCACAAATGAATTGCATTTGCAACAATACGCTACGTGTAAAAAGGGAATGAAATAATCAGTCAAAAAAAAGATCATTGTCTGCTTGATGCTGAAGATGTAGATGAGAGCTGATACAATAGCGAGATAAAACAGGAGAAACTAGATTTTTCAAACCTCTCAATATCTGCTTTGGAAAACTCTTGAAGCCCTGCTCTTTATTTATAGATCTCCGCAAGGTAGGCAAATCCACATAATAATCTCAAAATGAACGTAACAACGGGACAAAATGTAATGCATTCTCTGTCTCTGCACACACAGCGCTCTAAGGCGTATAGGATGCACTCCTCATTTACCATACGCATAGAAAACGTGAACCGAAATGCAACACATTGTTTTCTTTTCATGAAATACCTAGCGTCATACTTTTTTTGCTCAATTTTCCACCATAAGCTCTACTACAACACACACCAGCCAGCATTTGATTTCCTTGCATTAGCTTTGTTGCGCATTTGAAAAAAAAACCTGCTGCTGAAGAAGAAATTGCAAGTTCTGTTAAGGTAAGTGCATACCGTGCTGCTGTTGCTGCTGGCAAAGGTGCCGTTTCCTTGTGCAGACTTACATTCATTCTCTTTCAGTCATTCATAAAGGCATTTGCAACGTTTACTGTTACATAGACAGAGCATTGCTGCATTGCTAAAGAGAAATGGCTAGCAACAAAGTCTACTCAAATAAGTTTTCGAAATTATTTTCACGAAATATATTTTTTTGTTTGATGTGCAGCCAATGCCTACGCAGTTTGGATAGGCTTGTTGAATCGGAAAAAAATACACAAAGCTAAAGGAAACTCCGCTATGTTATGATCAAATTCTCAACGAGAAGGAGCTTGTGTGCTCCCATGAAAAACTGTTTGGTAGGCTGATCAGAATCATCGTGATGCAACACCTATATAGTTTATAGTTTCTCCCTCGCTCCCTTTTCGGTTGAATGAAAGCAGATATTCGAGTACGCTTGTGAATGGGTTTGTTTTGTTCTTCGAGCCACTTCCTCTTTTATGATGTATTCATCCTTAAAGATTACTATGTACACTTCCCGTAACATAAAACCGTCATAATGCATAACCCCTTTTTCTTAGAAAACAATGCTAGTTTCAGCCCTTTTGTTTGCTGCACTTTTTACTTCTACTTCGATGAGCTCCTTTAATGTGAAAGTATTTCAAAGATGAGAGGGAAATCGGGTGTTTACGGAATGTGTTGACCTTACTTATGTCTAGCTCTCATATGACTAAATTGGGAGATTTTTTATAGCTAGTCTCAATACAAAACCGGAAATTGCAGCATAGGTCGAGTAAAAATCGGTTCCTTGTTTTTTAGACCTATGTCACGCTATTTGCGTAGACCTATGCTAAGGAGGTGGCAACAGCTCCTACGGAAATTTACATTGCAAGGTGATGATCAGAGAGACGCTCTTTTGGAATGGCGAACTGGCTCCAAGTTGCTAACTCTTCCTGCTCATGCACACTCTCTGCAATGCAGAGTCTGTAGCGTCTTCAAAAATTGCATGCCGGTTCTGTAATCTATTAGCTTTCCGCATGTCTCATACCAACCCATTCCATATTACAGGCAGAGCTTATAGTCATTCTTTTCTGATGCAAATTTTAGATTTTTAACTTAAATAACTTTTGAGAGTGGTGCCAAATGACACCGTTAAAACCAGTATAATCCTGTTCCACTCCTGATTTTTATCGCCAGAAAATTCAAACTCATACTCCTGTCTAACGCATTGCACTCTAGTTTAGTTATTTTTACTTATTGCACCATGAAGCTCCATTATACCAAATTTTAAGTCAAAAGCAGCCGACGACTATTTTCCCTACGTACACTGTTAGCAGTTCGCTAAAAAAATGATTTGAAAACTTACCATCAAAGTCCGTGTATAAAGTCTCTCGTAACGTGGCCCCAGAGCCGAAGTCTATAAGTTTCAGACTATGAGATTTTGAGTCAACCAGAATGTTCTCATCCTAGAATTTGGAACAAACAATGGAATTACTCATGTGATTACTTTTATTATGCATGGAATGTTTTTTGCAGACACTACACTACTGCTTGCTTGGCGTTGTTAAAAAATTAATTGATTGAATGGAATATTTTTTAGCTGGGGCACAGTGAAAGTATTTTTTTACTATTTTTCTGTGGGGGTGTTTGATGCAAATGCAAGGTTTGCATTGCTGTTTGTTTACATTGTGAAAATTCATAGACATTTTGCCACATAAATGAACTCGTGACCTTGTACAGTATCATTTGCCCCACAATATTTTTTTCCTCAACGCTGGGAATACTCAAGGACGTGAGAATATAAAGAAACAAAGATTCCCGATAAACGTGAAGAATAATTTTGTTGTGTCTGCTAAAAAATGTGAACAAAAAATAAAAATAATAAATATCAGCTTGTTGTTCATCTGAGGGGAAAACAAAAGCATAGGTAATTACATTAGTTTCAACTTTAAGATGCGCTTAAATGCACAAGCAGCTGCAAGCTAGATAGCTGGGGAATGAGCCAGAATGCAACGGAAATGGGTCTTGGCCCTTTTATAACTAAAGTTTTTTGGGATTTTTTTTAAAAACAGTTTCAAACAGTAGTAGTATTAGATCATCACCAGTTCCCGTTTCATTCTGTCTAACGATTATGCACATTTGCCAAATTCTTATATGCTGACTAGCTGAGATGCCAGACATATGCACTAGTGCAGAGGTGTCGCCCAGCATTATTTAATATGGCTCTAAGCTGCCCTAGTTAGGAGTGAGTCATCGTCATCATCGAAAATTTCAAGTCTCGAGATATTGCTCATTTTTCCAGTTTATATATATGCTCTTATCTGCTGCTAACGTCACCCACTCATTCATCAATCGCTAAGTTGGGATTTACAGTGAAACTGTCATTCAAAAATAGAAACGTAACCAGAAGCAAATAAAATGAAAAAACTGAAAATGGGAAATACAACAAAGATCTTTATCCATAAAGAGCTTTATTTTACTTACTCACCCTTGCTCTGCAACTTGAAAATAAACCTTTCATTCGTTCGTTATTCCCTTCCCACCATATCGAAGGTCGAATGAGGTAAAATTCTCCGTTGCCAAAATGCTTCGTGGGATAATAATTAACTGAGCAATACTGTATATGCAATGCAAGTGCACAGTGATGTTGATGTTGTTTACCGTGGTTAACTTGTTTTTGTACTACGTACGCTGGTCTGGCAGTAGTAATTTTTTGATATGAACACGGGGACAAAGTCAAAGTTTGGGGAAAATACTAGGTTCATCTTATATCATTTGTAAACATGCAAGTCTTCGAAAGTTCACTCACTCACATGTAAATGCGGACATAAAGCCATAAAATAAATTTTCACGATAATGCAGAGAAGTAGGAATGACGATAATACTGGTGCCTTGAACTACTTGTGCGTTGTTTCCAAATTTAACCCAAAATTAAATGCGCTCATCAGCTAACGTGTGCAGCAATCAGGTAGCAGAAGAGTAGTCGAATTTTCGGGAAAAAATCCCCAGAAAATAGAGCCTCTCCTCTCTGCTGCATATATACTTCAAACTTTCTATTTTGGGACTCATTCAAAGAATTTTGGGACCAGTTTATATATTGAATGAATGACAACAAGCAGCAAAAATGATTTGACGATGACAATGAGCACAAAATAGAAATCGTATCATATTGCATTGCACATAAGCTTTTAGCTGCTAGACATGTTATGAGAGGGTCTTGAGGGCAACTCCATTGTCAGAGTGCCCACACTAATGGATTCGTGCAAACTGACATTGAGTTTGAGTGTTGCCAAGTTGGTACGCATGTACACATACTACAAAGGAAAGTACCGTTACATCACAAAAATGTATATGCACATCCACTCCGCCGTAATTTTTGCTATGCTTGCAGCTCACATATTCGCAGTATGAATGATTAACGAAAGAAGTGAAGTTAATGCGCAGATAAACAGTTGGATTCGTGTGAAAGGTTGGTTCATCACCACCTACGTACACATAAGCACAAAAGACGCAACTTGCTAATTACGGTGAAGTTAAATGACATCATCAAACATCATACAGAGCTGCACGAAACAACTGCATGATAAAGCCCAAGATAATAACAATAACGTAGGCACGTAGCAGCAGGTAAGAGCGGAATGGGAATCCCAAGAGGAAATATTTCACAATGGAAATCTAGCATGCTCGCAATGATAGAGTATATGGGATTCCTCTGAGTGATTGCAGTAATATGCCTTTATGATGTCACTATGATAGCTCTGTTGATAGTAGCTAATGTCCAAAACCATTGGTATTCCCAAGATGAGCGCTCATCCACTAAATGTAAATATAATGCAATAAGCTAACAGCAATACAACAAACAAACAATATTGTTAATCTTACCGTTCTCCACTCTGTCACCTTGGCTTTCGCTACATGCTTGATGGCCACCTAAAGTAGATCGGAATAACAAAAAAATATATGTTTAATGTGGAAGAGTAAAAACAATTACCTCGCTTTTTTGTTTATTTTCTGGTTCAGGATGCAAATAAATTAAACTATCAGGAAACAAACTGCTCCTCATAACTTTTTCTTTTTTTTACTTTCAATAAATATTGATTAGGTAGGTATAAAACTCACCCCGAGACCGTCCCTCAGTCTCACTCCGGAATATACGGTTCCGAATCCACCCTGGCCAAGCACTGGGCCGACCTTGTATGCTCTTTCGAAGGGTTCGCGGGACGGCATTACTGAAATTAAAAAAAAAACTGCTTTTAATTTTTGGTAGAGGAAATCCACTATCTAATTGGTAATTTCCGTATGTCGAGACAATCGCAACTATCGATCGTCGAGGACACTTTGTAATTTCTTCCCTGTGCAGCAAGAACCCAAACAAGTTTAATGTTGGCAATTACGTGCCCACTCATCCTTGACTAGATGTAAATAGTCTTTCCTTTCGAGAATTTAATCATTGCACACATTTGGCAATAAATAAATAATTTGTCATACTCGACTCACTGAATTGTTTATGATATTAGTAGTTAACATACAGTAAGATGGTTCTGTGCTCTGATAGAAAACAAATTATCATCAAAGTTCATGCATTCACTGGAGACTAATTATAGGAAACTGAATTTCATACAAACATGACTGTCTCTTGTCGTATATTATCCTATATTATCCTATATTACATGTATAATGTACGCCGTAAAATAACAAAATGTATGAAAAGTAGCTTGAAATTTTCCATCTATGCCTCTCACATAAACATTTAACTGCTAAAGCCATTTCATGCGATGAAAGGCTAGGTTAGGATTCAGTTGATTGATAATGATAAATATTAACGACGCCATATGCACAAATCTCTTTCCAATCTCCGCTTTCAGCAGCACTTTAGTTAGGAAAGTTTATATCTGAAAAGGGGTACCAAGGCTGCAATATGGTAGTACCCAAGAAATTGCCTTTCAGTGCAAGCATTCCATCCAATAATACTTCGAGTGCAGACATTATTGGGCAGCACAAAACAATTTTTTTTAGCTTTAGGAACAGAGACCCTTCACATTCACCATCTTTCTTTATATATATACCTCAAGGCTCAAGGTTATATACTTTGCGTGCTACCCTTCCCTGTTTCGTGTTATCATTTATTTTTGAGCACAATACATATACTGCTCACTACACAAACGTACATCCGATTCGAGCAGAGAGCACTCCAAAAGACTCCATCCTAGCACAAAAACACACATCTTTGCTCCATTGTTAAGTTACAATGTACAGCAAAAGTTTTTGCTTGTGTGCCTGCCTGATTTTGATTTCTTGATTACTGTTTTAGATAGGCTCATACGTAACACAAGTGTTCGATAGTTCTATTGTAACAAAAGCCATTCCGCATAAATAGAAAGGTGTACGTGGTGTAGGAGAGACTGTGCGAATGCTTGCAGTTGTTCTAATAGCTCTAGCTCTGAGGCCTCACTATAATAATAAAATGAATGGAATGTACAGACATAGCGTTGCTGTGTGGACTGCCACTAGTATACAGACATTTAATACCGTACAGGGAATGAGGTCACACATGCGTGGGTCTGATTTAGCATAACTTCACGACGCAATGTGCTAGGCATAAAATTTTGGTACATCATCAGCAAAAAAATACTTTGCTCAGAAAACGCGGAGAACGCGCCAACGCACAGACAATACCACTGGGGGTTGAGTAGGAGACGCGAAAAAAAGAACAGATTTAAAAATTTGTTCCGTAAAATTTGTGCAAAGACCAAGAATTTTTAGAACACATATGATGACAAACCAAGTGTGAACATTTTAGTCTGTTGCGGAATTAATGATGTCATAACTGACTAATACGTCGATGAAATGATTAGTCGACAGCAGACCCCAAAGGACTAAAAAAAACCTCGGAGCTTTGAGTAGGCACGCATATCACTGCTATGATTCTGTGATGCTTTTTGAGTATGAGTATGCTGCTAACTCATTTTCATTCATTTGATGGAACAAGCATTTACTCAGTAAAGGCTTCAAAAGGCTGTGTGTCATCCAAACAGTGCTGGAAGCTTGTACATTGTAAGCACACACAGAAAGTTTGTTGCTTAACCGTTCTACTAGGAAAAGCTGTAATATTTTCATATCTGTATTTCTTGTTGGCTGAGAAGATGACGTACTCACAGCGCGGATTAGCATATCATGCTTCTTCTCTGAATTGTTTACATTTTTCTTTTAAAAGGTTAATGAAAAAATGCATAAGTGGGTGCCAGTGTGTTGTGATGCACTGAAAGTCATCAAACAAGTTTTTGTTATTACTCAGATTTCAGATGATGGCAGTTTAGGCATCTGGCTATACAGTGTCTTCGTCCTTCTACATACAAGAATGTTTCCTTTACCTTTGTACTTCTTCTTCTTTACAGAGAAGTTAGAAGTTTTTGCAATGAACAAGGATTTCGTGAGTCATACACACTCTGAAAATATTAATCTCTTTTCTTCGAAGTCCATGGGCTGCTCACCTACTACTACCAGTTCTCTTGCAGAGACAGAAATTCTTTTTTTTGTAGGTTAGATACAAACTGATGTAATGCTCATATGATAACATCACACACAATTGTAAATATTTATGGCTCAAACATTCAGTTCCACGAATGAAAGAGCCATCCTGCACGATATAATAATAAACAAAATATGATAGCAGCAGCGTCACTCCAACACCATATCCTGAATTGAGGGAGTAGACCAAAAAACTGTTTTTTAGCAAATACTTTTTCAAGCTTTATACTCCAACTCTACTGCGAATCACATGTGTCCTTTATCCTCTTCGGGCTAATCATTCAGGATATCAGACTGATTTGGAAAGATTGAGTTGAAACAAGTAAAAATCATTTTTACTACGAATGCTCCACCAAAATCCTATTTCCTGTGAATGAAACCATTCTATGCTCTACTTTTTTAGGGGTTGGGTTTCCCCAACCCAACTAAATTGTGCATATGACATACGCATTTCATTAATCAAAAAATACTTACTTCAGGAAATTACTACTTAAATTACTTTTATAATAAAAAAAACCGTTGTCACTTTACCTGGGGGCTTAACGTAATTATCCTTTTCCTTGCTATCCATATTACTAATTCCACACACTCCTATACTGTTTGAATTAAACATATTGGTGCTTTCACTGTGAGCACTACCACAGCAGTTATTATTATTACTAAGATTGTTATTATTATTACTTATATGATTGCTAGGGCTAGGTGTAGCTTGAAGTCTTAATTTGTCTGGAGACAGCATTTCCACATTTCATATATGTATGCTGCAACAACGTGAAGAAACTTCAGTTTGAAGTGCACAGTTCATGTTACTTTTTCTAGTTGGAAAGTCAAACCACCGTTCCAGCGTAGGCGCACTTTGTAAAATTTCTTATTATTATTATTCAGTTCCTCAAGGGAATCTAAAACGTCAGACTTTTTTCTACGTATAACCGAGCACAATTTAGGCAAATGTGAAAACTCCTAGCACGTTTTTTTTCTTCCAACTTTACTTCAGTACTCTACTTCTTCTACAGTTCCAAAACGTAATGCAGTCAAGCACCACAGTTAAAATTTACTTTTTTAAAAATTTTTCTCTAAAAAATACGTCTCCTATATATATTCGTCACAATTTTTCATACGTATATTGGATTTACTGTCTTTCCACACTGATTTGTCAAGTTGCTTCATTTAATAATAAAACCTCAGAAGAAATGTTTTAAGTGGATATCTCCAAAAAAAAACTTTTTTTTCAATTTTTTTAATTACTTTCTTCCCAACAGCTGTATAGCTCACACGACAAAGAATAAATATAGCTTATTATTTTTTTTCCACAAATGAAATCGAGCACGACTTGACTTTCACCGAAATAGCAGTGAAGTGCTTTCCGTGGGGAAGCGTGTTGAAGAATGACTTCCGATTTGGAGGAGCACGTCAATATGTAAGAGTACTACGCTCTCTGCTAGACGTAGTACACGAGTAGTAGTATTTTGTAGTAGAAAAGGCTGAGCGGGTCGCGGGTTGCTGCTGTTCCAGCGCACTTCTTTACTCCTCTCACCGTTGCTCACTTTTTACAGCGACGAGTAGGAAAAGAACAAACTTTACTTCTTTTGGGACCTCACTCACTTACTACCAACAATCAAAACACACGACAGTACGGACTCTCTCCGAGTACGGTTTCACTTGTCAAAAAAAAATTCTTGCAGACAGCTACTATGAGAGTATGCATGTGTACTAGGTTATATATATATATGCGTATATATACTTCTTCTTACTATAATATAATTTTTTTTTTCATAGAAATGCCTGCAGCTTTTCCCACAGCTAGCTCCCTAAACGAGCGACAAGGATCCTCCTTGCTTCACTGTCTGTCTGAAACTGACGGGGTTGCAAGAGTATTCAGCCTTTTCCTTCTGTATCTTGCATGCTATCTCTCTCACTTTGTATCATCTACATTTTTTTCACCATATTATTGTGGGGTTTTTTTATACATACTTGGTTTTTTGCTGTGCACATAGTTTGATAGTCTGGGCTCAAAAATCTATGAAAAGGATAGGGCATACTGCATAGTAAAACTTATTTTCCAAGGGGAAAAAACATCCATACAAAGGATAACTCTGATGTGAACTTATTTGGATCCCTCCATACAAAAAAAAATTGTAAAAGAGTTGGAGAGGCCGTGTAGAAAAAAGAGCGCATTGCACACACCAACCACCATACCACTACTAACATCACATTCCCTCTCCCTCCACCATCACCATCCACCTCGCCGTTTTATATTGAGTTTGTAATAAAATAAGAGCCCTCTCGCTTCACCATTTACGCCATTCTACCCCTCACAAAAAATTTCTTACTACTACTACTACAACTACCACCACCACCAACTCTACTACAATTACTACAGAGTATGTACATACTACATAGCAGTGAACTCAAGTCGCCTCTCCACCACCACCACACCACGAGTCGTCGACTTCCACGAAAATGGTAAATATTATGGTGTATACGTAGTAAATGGTAAAGTGAACTAGTAGAAGCTGCTATGATTATGCTTCTCAGTTCTCACTCAGAAGACTCTTAATGCGATCCGAGCCTTTTTCTTACCTTCCCTTCCGTTTAGTATCTTATAAAGTTGCATACTTACTTACATTCATACATGTAGAGCTTTGTTCATCATCAGTGTATGGGAAACAATAACCCCTGCAAAGTCACTCATATATAATTCTTGTAGTGAAGTACTCGCTTTTTTAAATTAGCAATTAAATATAGCGTTATAGATATGGACTGTCGGAATGTTAAGCACAGCCTTTTCAACCACGCTATGTGAAGTCCTATGCTTTGCAATGTGATGGAGCTATAATTTAGCGTGCCAGTGTTCTGCATTAAAAATCACGTTAAACGCTGTACCATTCTGAAAACTGGCGCGTCTTTTCTTACTTCAACATACGCTATCTGAGAAATACTTTGTGGGAGAACATGTAAAAGCTGTACGAGCATGTTTTTCCCTTTTCTGTACATCGCGCAAGGTACATATTTCTAAAAAGTACCAACTGTAGTGAATGCACGCCCTTAAATAGTATGTCTGAAAGGGAGAAAATGATGATGCTGCGTCTGTCTGAGTGAACTAAAACACCACGCTTTGGCGGAAAGGGAAGGATGTGTTAGCTAATAGTGTCACTCCTGTTACGTATTACGAAAGGAATGGAAAAGGAAGCAACTCTTTAAATGCATTTTTTAAAAATAAAAATATTATTATGCAGAAGATATCACGATGCCGTTAAATCAGCCAATATATCATGTAGTGGGCGCAGAAGACGTATTCATAATAAATGGTGTCTCTCAAGACAATTTTGACATCATGGAACTTAGCTACGTCATGGTGCGTACAAGTACTTTCTTTGAAATGGAGACGAGGTCGAAGAGTAGGGTTTTTGGGAACGAGGAATGTAAAATTATGTAATCTGTAAGTTCAGATGAATGATATTATATCTGTGAGCCCATTAAAAAGAAAATCGAGAAGAGATAGGGCATACCGTTGTCTGTGAAGCCGCAGCCACACTCAGCTTCCTTTTTTGTAGAAAGAACCCCAGACATCAGAAATGTCTGAAAGGAACCACAGCCATTTCTATACTACACACAAGTTATACCTACATTCATTCCTTTACGTTTCCTCCATGCATATTTTCACTTGAGTAGCGAGCAAATTGTTTAGGTACTGTTCCATTCTTAGAAGAAAAAATATTTTTGGAAGGGATTTTGAAGTATTTGAGAAAAAGGAGCTTTGAGCAACTAAAGCGCTAGCACGTTTAGGTTTAGCGACTGGCTAGATCGGTTACTCAAGTATAGAACAGTTTCACTTCGCGCTACTAGGCCGGTTTTAAATGTTAAAGGAAAGTCTATTTCTATATGTGCACGTGTGCACGCTTGATTGTGCTCTTCGTGAGGAAAAAGTACAATCAAGTTCGAAGTTAGCACTAGAAATGGGAATGTAACAATTGTTAGCATGAAGAATGTCAAAATGAGTTGTAGCCGTTTGTAGGCACATAGTACGCGATGCGCATATAATCGCATCGCCTTCATAGCGGAGCTATGATGATGGGAGGATATGGCAAGAGACAGGAAAAAAAAATTTCACTGGACATTGACCGACGCGACGATGGCTTACTACGCATGAGGCGTTTCACGAACGGTTGGCTGCTACGACGCTCTGCTAGCTCAAGTTATGCAGTTGAGGGCTGACGGTTTCTATTAAAAATCTACACACCCGCCTTTGCAGCAGCAGGCAAGAAATAGCGTTCGGAATAATGTTGCCATGCAATTTAAAGTATGCTCATATAAATTTATAT
The DNA here is from genome assembly GCA_027744115.1 of Acrocyrtus sp. NNG-2020. Classification (NCBI taxonomy): domain Eukaryota; kingdom Metazoa; phylum Arthropoda; class Collembola; order Entomobryomorpha; family Entomobryidae; genus Acrocyrtus; species Acrocyrtus sp. NNG-2020. The sequence goes on from JAHZND010005659.1 coordinate 25,964, forward strand.
GTAAAGAGCAGTGTGATCCATGCGTGCTTTTACAGTACATATTTAATTAGGACTAGTATAAAGTATACTGCAAAGTATCGGTAAAAGGCTGCTACATGAAACATGACGGAAGATGAAACAGGAAAATAAAACTTTTTTTATCCGATCTAAAAGTGAAATACCAGAGAGAAGCTTTGAAGCTTATAAAGCTTACTTTTAATAGGTATTTGGCAGCGAGACAGAGGAGTGCAATGTATACCTAGTACACAGAGGAACGAATATACAGGTATAAAACATGGGCCAATAGAAGGAATGGCGGGTCGATGTGGGAATCCTCTCAGCTAGAATTCATTCACCTAACTGCAGCATTGATACATGAAAATCTTAAAAGAAGGTGAATGTTGAATGTAAAGGCTTTAAGCATGTATGAAAAGTTCCTCACGCTCTTTTCAACTTCTCCCTAGAAAGCACAGTAAATGGCATGCGGATAGCGGATACTGTGGCTTTGACTTTAATTCTTCATGCAGGCTTTTAAGGTGTGATATGCGGATTTTCCATCAGTGTTGGAGTCACGTTGATTTTAGCTTTTTCCTACCTCTTCATATCAACGTTAAGTAGCAAAAAGGGTTCCAAATTCAACAAATTTTAAGTATTTTTGTTAAAATTTAATATACACGCTCAGGCACTATATAACTTAGCATTTGAACAATATATTCAAAATGCGTAATTCTTCTAAGCGTAAAAATTCTAGAGAATGCTTCGCCGCTAACTTTTACTGACCCTTAGGTATTAGCGCGGTTACATGTAAAAAAAAACTTGGAAAATCCTAAAAGTTCTATAATTAATACTTAATACTTAAACTGACTTAAACTGATGAGAAATGCAAACATAGTATTTAACTAATAAACTAATGCAAAACAAGACATAGGTAATGTCACTGGAGGCTGGATGCATTTAACAATTAAACTGCATGGATGCAATGCAGTTCATAAAACAATTTTATTAACGCATATTGTTATAGTTGCCGTAGAGGAAGTGCATGTGTAGGTTTGGATGAATATCCATTTAAAATCAGGAATTAAATTGAACGACAACAAGCTAATTTTTGCGGCATGGTTACTTTCACAACTACATTCTAGGCTTACGATGCAGCATTCACAGACAAATCATACGGTTATGTGTGCTATTCATAAATACAGCCACTTTGATTTCCACTATGCTGATCTAAGTTGTGCCTGCAGCTATGGAAGTCTCTTCAGACTGCAGAGTGATTTGATTACCGTAAAATCTCAATATAATCATATCATACTTGCAACGAGAAAGCAATTTCCGCTTATGCCTTCGTATACCCACACCAGCCACTAAGATCTAAACCGACGGTTACGCTCAATCTGCATAGTTTGAATGCAGACTAGTTTCATACCATTGCATTGTTGTATTTTCTCCGTAGGCGAGAAATCTTCAACAGTGAATAGACCGTATTATCGTATCGCTGGGAAGCAGACAAGAACCAGAAGCTCCCCAACCTGCACACAGTTATCCGGAATGTCTCTAAAGTTCTATTACATGTATGTACATATTTTGTTGCTAGGGTTCATCCTTTGAATTTTTTTTTCCTGTTCTCTGCGTCGTCGGAGTAAAACTTTACGCTACGCATGGCATGTGACATACTCAAACCATGCTTCCACTTACACGCCGTAAGTACATGAAGCGAAAGGATTGTTGTTCTCGGTATCACTGTTGTCTCTCGTTGTTGGTCGTTGCAGCACGTTATGTATGTTCATTTCATAGCACGCTGCTCTTCAACGCTGCTTTTAGGATACGTAACCACACAAAAGTGGCGAAGGCGAATGCAATTCAAGGAAAAACTTCCGAATCTTCCTTTCATTTTGTAGAGTAATGCAATAGAATAATAATGTGTACATCGCTCGCCAACCAGCCGAGTCACAGATCTCCTTTTCATCGCGTACATTTTCATCTATATCAATTTTATACCATACCTAAATACATAATGTATTTGACTTACACTGAATGTTCCCTTGTAAAAAAATGTTTTAAAACATTTCAAGGGAAATGGTCCTGCACAGACTGATTAAGCAAGCAATAGAATCAAAATTCCAAATCATCAGAGCACAACTCTCTTTTAC
>JAHZND010005660.1:0-16301 GCA_027744115.1 Acrocyrtus sp. NNG-2020
GCCGAAGCATTCCTGAGGTACAATGAGAAAATGCCAACGTATAAATGTCCAGTGTGTAAAAAGCGTGTCAATTTAACTGACTTAAGAATTGACCATTACTTCAGTGAAATTCTCGGGCGTTACCCGAAAGTTAATACGCAGGATTTAGTTGAATTATTTCCAGATGGTAAATTTAGAATTTTGATGAAACCCCTTCGTACACTTGAGGAGGAGATGGCTGTTAATAGTAGTAAGGAAATGCAGAGCAAATGTAGCCGGGAAACTGAGTTAGTGGAGCATAAAAATGAGGGGGATGGGAACATTGCTGAGGACAATGACATTATTTAGGCTCATGAATAATTCAATATACCTAGTACAATAAGCAATTGATAGAGGTGAGAGTGCTACGAAATGTTTTTCATTTTGTTGTTCATCATGTTTATTCGATTTACTTCTAATAAATTTATTTGTATTATCTTAGGTAATATATATTATGCCGATGTAGGTAATATAATATATGTTTGTCCTATGAAATATGTTTTTCATTTTTGTCTTCTAATTTAAGTGTCACTTACATTAATATTTACTTATTTGATATATTATTATAGTATTAGATTAGATGTATTAGAAACAATAAAGTTGGCAATAACAGAATTGAAAAAAATCCGAAGCGTAACCTGGTCACTTCTCTCGGCAGTTTCCTTTTTTAAGCTTCTCGGCTTTCTAAGTGCTACTTAATTAGCGACTAAGCGACTTTTTTTGAAAAAAAAAAATATTTTTTGAGGGAGAGATATAGTAGGAGCTGCTTCATGCCAAATTCAGAAGATAAAAATACATAAAGACAGGCATTTGTTAAAACTTAAGTTGATGAACTGTAGCAACTATACCCTTACCTTCTCCATCTTGTTGGAAAGTAAGTTGCTTTTTCTGTGTCTCTCTTATCTTATAGTTAGATTAGCATGGGTGGCATCAAATAACAAGGTAGGCACTTGGCTGTTCAAGCCCAAACGCTAGCGGCTTGTAGTTAAACTTTTCTGTGGTATTTTTACCAGGAAAGAACGAGAAAAATAGCCAAGCAAGCAAAGTCCAAACTGGCCAGAGGTATTTGAGCGATGACAGTTTTTTTTGGCGAATTCGTACATGCTTCCAAGGCATTTCTTCCGTAAACGAAAACAGCACAGGGTCTATTTTTGTCAAAATGGGGTCTCTTATACCAGTTGATAGGTCGTAAAAAGAGGCGTAAATTGATACGTTACTCGCCGTTTAATTTACAACCGTTTCGTAATTACAATAATTTTTAGAACAGATAAATTAAATTAATTAAATAGATAAAAACATGTATAAATTTGCAAAAATAACTGTCATAGCTCAAATACATCTGGCCATTTGGGACTTACGATTAGACTCGTTCTTTCCGGGTAAACACACCCGAGAAAAGTTTAAGCGACTCTACTTCCCTTTTGTCACTTTGCTGCTCCTGTTTCTCTTTCTGTTGTTATGAGAGAATAATAGTGTATGCTTTAAGCATATGACAATTTCACACTTTCAACTTCAAAAAATAATCAGTGCAAAAGATAAAGGAATGCGTTCTTTACAATTATTCCACTTCACATATGATAAAATAGTAACTACTAAATTTTAGGTCTCCAAGTTGTATAGCTAAACATCGTTTCATAGTGCACCTTCCATTTAAAAAGTACTGTATGTTTAAAGGAATTGTTTAGTCTTATTTCATGTGGAAAATCGGTAAGTAGCGTTTTCCTTTAACTTTCACACCGATTATTTTTTTAAATTAAAATTGAAAACGTCGGTACAGTTTGGTGCCGTTGCCGTGCAGCCAAATTTAAATTTAAAAAAGTTACAGCTGAGGTGGTGTAAAAGATATGATTTTGGTTTGTTTTGATTCCAGTATAAGGCCGTTTGATTGGGTTATCTATCTGAGATAGGGAAGAATATTGCCTCAAATGTCGCCATCACACTGTTGTACATTTTACGAAGCTAACGAGTTAACTTGAATAATAAAATTCCCATAGTTGGTCCACCTTAGCATGAGTTTATCACAACTAAACGCCAGAATGTCCACCTTCTTTTTCATTGGAGCACTACTACTGCTGACTGCAAACAAGAATATGAAACTGATTTCTGCAGCACCTGTCATTCTCTACGAAGATACTCATTTTAAAGGTATTCCTACATTTTATTTACAAAAACTCTACAAATACGTAAAACCCAATGAAAGTGTCAACGATAATACTGTCTAATTACAAATATTTTCACAGGAAAAACGTCCCGATTCCAGCTAGGCGATACGTCATCATGTGTTAATCTGGTGGGAAAGCAGAACGACTTTCACTCATCGGTAGACACAATAGGAACTTGCCTAATCCTCTGCGAGCACCTTAACTGCCGAGGAAAATGTGCAAGAGTCAGTGGCAAGCTCCAGGACTTTTCCTTAATCAATCTAAATCACCAAGTTTCCTCAATTGCAAAGTGTGACAGAGGATGATGAAGAAGAAGAAGCAGCGAATCACAGGCACAGTAGCAAGGACGCCTCCAACAACAACACCGTTAATTTGATAGTACACACAAACACAATTAAGATTCTCTCCCTCGAGTAATAAATTTTATATACATAGTCGTAAAGTCGTAAGCAAAAAGGATATTTACAAAATTAGTGCAGTGAGTTTTTGAATAAGAATGCAGAAGGTACAGTCAAGATTTGCACGTTCACTTCCGCTTAATTAGAGAAAAAAAAAATTTGCTCAAAATTAAAATTTTTAGTTAGGTATATCTGGTAGCTTTTGTCTTTATAATACATTTTATAACATTTACTCACAATTGTACAATTTTTTTCTTGTATCGTGTAGTAAAATAAGAAATTAAATGCTAAAACAATTGTATTTGCTGTCATAAGATGTAATTTCTGATTCAGCTCGTAATTTATAAAAAAAATGATGGTCTTTATTTGTAATGTGCAGGCACAAGTCATTGTAATGAGTCATTGCAGAAATAAATGAAGATAGAGAGGAAGAAAGGTCAGGGTCAGGTCTACCTTTTTATAGCAATGCTTTTTTAATACATGGCATAATAGCAGAAAGAAGATGGATTCATATTTTTATAAAAATAAACTTAAGTTAGTTGGGAGGAGTAAGGAGGCTACAATAAAAACGATGGTCAAGATTTTTCATGTATGTGGAAATTGTTGGCATTGCATTGGAGGAATAATGAAAAATAGTGTAATAAGTAATTTGTGAAAATAGTAAAAGTATTTAACAAGTTTTAGCTACCAGCTCCATGATTTCTGGTTTCGCAACGGGCATTTACGCCGCAGCTGTTTCTGCAAAAAAGGTCCTCACAATTAAAGTTGGAGCATATTCTGTTGTTGGGGCATTCCGAGTCAGTTTGGTAAGAGATTGAAACTACCACCTAGTTGGAGTCATTCCTGTCTGCAGCCAGAGTGGATCACCAAAGTAGCCAGTTTTGAAGAGCAAATTCTACTCTACAATTTGTGTTCAGGCAACAAGCCCTGCTGCGAGCCTCATATAATAATACACAGGGAAATGACATTAAGTAAACAGCATTACTTAATGTCATTAGTAAATTAAATTGACAAAAATTGGCAACCATAAAGCCTATTGCATGACTATGATTAGTGATTACGTACTACATATAATCCATTCCAAAACTGATAAAGAATTTGGGTGTGTTTCGCTACACAAAGCTTGTTATTACTTAAATCTCTAAAAATTGATGACTGCAAAGTGCAAGCATTATAAGGCGCAGTAACATATCCATCGTACTCCTTGAACGTGAATATTTTTTTTTACTTATACCCATTACTATTGTCTTTGTTTTTATCCCTACAATAAAATGGTGGCTTCCATTGATCCATTCGGCGCAATTTTCTTGTCCTAGTCATTTTTTTTACAAGCTGGCATGCCAAATAAATAATTCATCATCATCAATTAGGATTTTATTTCGCAATTGTTGCACCCGTCTGTCTCCACTTTTTGCTGTGATAGAGTGAGCTTTTTGCTCTTTATATGAAAATTCAAAGCTGGCGCAAAATCCTGCTTGCATCAGCTTTTCTCAATCTACTCTAACCTTTGTTCCATCCATCCAAAAAAATATACATAATCATGGCCCAACATGAGTCAGACCATTTTCATTCCTGCAAAAGAGTTTGGTATACGTATGCGTAGGAAGGAAGAAAAAAAATCATGCAGACTAATGCTAAACTAAACATAAACCATGATCACAACCTCAATTCCCACTCTGCCTCTGCGTAACAATGCAATGAATGCACATATTATGAGCACGCATAGAACAAACTAGATATCCCTTCTGCAAGTTTCTAGCGAGTACGGCCAAATTCCAAGAACATGTGAGTGGGATTGTCCGCTCTGACGTCACTCTTTTCGTATTTTTCCAACAGGCGAGGAGGTAATATTCCGTCACTGATAATGCAAAGGTAGGATAAGGACCTTGATAAAAGCTTTGGCCACGGAGGGCGTTCTGCTCTGGCATCTTGTCTAATCCACACAATGCTTTTTGGGGAGAAGCACAGAAGGATACGAGTTTGTATACCCACTCATGTAATGGAGTAAAGAATTTTCATCATCGCTCTTAATAGTCATCATCATCATGCTATCGCCTCTCTAAAAGAATGCAATCCAATTCAGTTTACATATTGAAAGCCTAAAGAAAAGAGTAAAAAAAATTTTGTGAGTTGTGAAAAAAGCCAATTTTGTTTTAAACATTGTGAATTAAAAGTTTCAAATGCGAAAAGTAGTAAAAATTAATTATTTACTTTTAAAGACAAAGACATGATATTAGAAAAGGTTGTATCGAAATGTGACCGTTTACATAAAACTTTCAGAAATAAACTTTAATTTTTGGAAATATATAAAAGTGGCCACGTGTAATTACATCATTCAAAAGTGAAAATCTGTAGCTCAAGTTGCTTGTCATTGTTAGCTACGTTTTGTCATGTCCAATCGTTGGTTGTCCTCTTAACATTCTTATCAGCAGTCAGCAGATAGAAAACAGCTAAATACAGATTTAACATTGCATCAGCCAATAATTTAGCAAAAAAAAAGTTCACTGCACGGAACTATAGCATAAGTATAAGCTACAAGTGAGTTTTTTACTGGAATCTCATAACAAAAGTAATTCTACTGTCTTTGAACTCAGGTGGAAAATTTTGGTGCTTAAAAGTTTACTAGGAAACAAAGCTTCAAATTCGTCTGAAAGAGAACAGTTTACAAAATAGATTTCGTAATTGACTTTTTGTGAAAAGGATTGCGCATGGTGAGTACTAATAATGTTAACTGTTTTTCGTAACCCCACCTACTTTATTGCATTTTATGCAGTTTTATTGGGATCTTGTTCAATTGTCTAGATTACTAATTGTTGTTTTCTTTTTCATTCTGTAATTTACAGTAGTCAAATTTAGATCATCAGATCAAATGGAGTATTGTTTGTGTTCTTGGAATAAAATTTCCCCAAAATTAGTCCAAAATAGTTTGACGCTTGCTAAAGAAATGCCTGTACAGGAAGCATCATCAGCACTTGAATACTTTAGCTATCTGAGAAAATTTGATAACCGTGGTCTTCGTTGGAGCCCTAAGGCAGCCAAAATCGACGCCATCTGTAGCCTAGATACAAAGAAACACAGTGTTGGCTACACTTGTAGAAAATGCTTGCAAATTGACTCTTTTGAGGAGGGACATAACTGTGTAGAACTTGCTAATAATTTTAGTATGAACATGTGGGACATGCCATCTCTAGCAGTATGGTGAAGTGAATCTAGTTGCAGTAATTAAGTTAGGAAATTATGTACCATGTAGATATGAACGGATTTATACATTTTAGATTTATTTTTAAATGTTTAGAAAATACGAAAACAAAGTAGTATACGTGTTTATTCTTTCAAATTACTGTTGCGAAATGTTACATTTGCATTAAGAATTAGAAAAATTGTAAGGAAATTTGGCTTTCGCAAGTACTGCGTATTTACCAATTCCGAAAAACGTAATGTCGAAAAGTGAAGGTAGAAGATTTTTTCAACCAATACCACTTTCTGCAATATTAGACCCAACTTACCAGTCGCCGTTTTCGAAACTTAAGCAATTTCAAGTGGATGTCGACATTTCTTCAAAAATGTGTCATCATTATCAGCAGCAACCGAGACCGAGTGTTTGGAGGAAATTACAGACTACGTTAATGAGCGCAATGTCCAGCCTAGTTGTCATATCTCAGCCTACATTCAGCTCATCGATGATATCCAGATCTACAACTAGTATGGCGTTAGTACCTTGGAAATCCTACAAATCCTGTGATCTACTCTCATCAGAAAGTGAAGCTGCCTTTTCGCCGACATCTCAAGAAAACAAAAGCCCTGCTACCCCAGAAACGCCTTCCCTATATTACTCTATTCGCAGTGGACTTGAGTGTCTTCGCTATTTCGCTACTCATCCGTTGACTTACGAAGAAGGAAGAAAGAAAGTTACGAGCCCAGTGCGCGAAAATCCAGAACTGGAGCATTGTAAGCAATCTAATATTCTACTGCAGCCTGTGGGACATACTTTTGTGGGTGGAGCTTTATACTTTCCACTTGTATCCGATTCTTCTTTAACTGCTTTATCTGCACCTCCTACTCCTTCGCATCATCGTAGTCAAACTCAATTTTTGATTCCAAATCTCTTCTCTTTGGCTATGAGCGGCTTCCTCATTGCCAGTCCACAATATCAAGATCCGATAAGCGCATTTTACAATTCTTGTTTTTTCTCCCCTATACATATGAAAGGCAAAAGAAGTATGTCGATGCCATCGTCACCTCACAAATCAAGCGCCTTGGATATTCCCGACTCACCAAATATCGAAATTTTATTACGGTCAGCTTCCCCCAGCCAAGATCAGTTTATGCCAAAATTGGATAAAACTGCACAAGGGTCAGGAACGCCAACAAAGGAGCTTCCCATCTCAAAATCATCTGCAGCAGCTGGTTGTTTCATGATTGAAACTAGTTGGAGATCAAAATCTAATTCGGGTAGTGGACCGGAAGATAGTTTCCACGCAGTATCTGTGTGCTCCTCCTCGTCCACTTTGAAGTGCGGTGCACTAACATTTTCTTGCTCTTCCTCTCTGAGTTCATCTCCTAAAGCAATGGCCTCAACGTGTGGATTGAGAAGATACAAAACAGAGTCTGAGTCCTCTACGGATTCCTTCATAGAATTCTCTGCATCTGTTGAGTCAACTGACAGCTTCGCTATAGTTTTCGAACCAGCTGGAGGCTGCATCGACGAAGAGGCGGTGGGTGGAGACTACGACGAGGACGATGATGACGAATGGGAGGACGATGATTCCGATGAAGATAACACGGATGAGGAAGAAGATCAGATTTTTAATTACAGTTCAAGTACGACGGATGATCTCTACATGGATGGCGTTTTCTTTCAAGGTAATGGCGATGATGGGACCGATCAAGCTGACTTTTGCTTTAAGCCTGAACTTGTGAAGAAGAAACTAAAGACGGTAAACAACATGATTAATTTAATTATCAATTGTTCATATTATTGGTAGTTGCTGGTGGCAATAAAAGATTACGTTTTTTATTTTGATGTTAACAGGTTTCATTCAACGAGGAACAGCTGGAGCATGTGATAGAATTTGATGACGATACTGACTCAAAGAGTGCACGGGAAACGTACTGGGAAATGCTGGCCCGGGATCGAGCTCGCTTTCAAGATAGGATTTTTCGGACAGGTGACATTCTGGACCCAATTTTTGATCCGAATCATCGGCAAAAAGTATTTCAGGAGCGTTTTTCTTCAGTTAGCAACTAAGACGGAAGAGTTCAAGTTTGACGTGTTCACACAGGACTTACAATTAAATAATTAAATGTGTTACAGTTCTCTTAATGCACTGATAGGTGGATAGTAATATTAAATAAGTTAATTGCGCAGATGTATTATATTATTTTCGCAAATTACTATCCGGTCTGAGTTTAATATCTAAACAAGTGAAAATTTTTCTGCTTGTATACGTCCTCGTTTTCTGGAAGCTCTAACTCAGTTCGGAGGATTTTAAATAGATATTCTGAATCAACTTTCAATTCTTCAGTATCATGATCTAGTTTATCAGATTTTGTTGTTACCATATCTTTTGATTCTTTTGCCGTCGTCACTAGTGAGTTCATCCATGTGTTAAAATCATTACATATCGTTTGAATGCAGTCGATAACTAGTTCATCTTCCGACTTCTGATAGCCCGCTGGATCATACGCTTTGTAAAGAGGATTAGTAACTCGTCTATTAAGATGGCATACTTTGCTGCTGGTAGCATGGCTTTTGCCATTAATTTGCTCCTTATCAGAGCTGCGAAAAAACTCGCTCACTTCGGTATAATCCTGATATTGTCTGAGAGCTTTGTTGATCTCCTCTTCAATGCCAATTTGGTCAGTAAATGGAGGTGGGTGCAGTAGGCGCCTCTGGCACCTATTCAACGACTTCCCAGGCTTCCGTACAGTTGGAAATGGATTTACAGGCTCATTAGCAATTCTTCCCGCAATATTTCGTAAAGGATTTTTGACTTCATCCGGCAATGACTCTGCTTTTAATGTTTCCGTAGAGCTTGATCTGGATAGATCAGCACTTAAAATTACATTTAACTTATTTGCCAATGTAAGCAGAAAACAAAATGAGCAGAAAACTGTCAAGGGTACACTCACCTTTCTCCATGTAGTGGATATTTTTTCAAGAGTCGCTTGCAAACTTGCAATTTCAGGCATGATTTAGCGGACTCTTCAGCCTTCAAATCGTCTCCATGAAGTAAGTTAGCAGGAAGCCGAAGTCTGCTGCTGTAGAGTCCTATCTGATGACTTCGACTAATGGACTTCTGATCGGTGGGGCAATGTATCTTCCTTTTAATGTCACTGAAATGGTCTGGTCTACCATCGGAACTTATATCGGAGTCACTTATCGATACCGGAGAGCACAAGTTAACTCTAGAACTGCCAATATCAGAAGATAATGTCAGCTTGTCAAGACCATCAGCCGCACTATTAAGTGTTAAGAGAAGATAGCTTAATTGAGATGGGGCAAGTTGAGAATTTAATTCAGTAACTGCTCCAATAAAATCAGAACTTTCAGCCATTTTGTCATAAGTGTCAGAACAATTCAAAGTCATCTGAGTTTCTGCCTGGGAGTGGTATCAGTAGAAAGCTTAACAAGAGGGAGTGACTGCATTTTATTAAATCGATTTATCTATCAAAGGGGATGATAATATGGGATATTGGATAGGTATGTCTCTTTTTACATCTTTCGACTTCCTCCTACTAGCATATCATATCACATCATCACACACTTCATTGGTTCTTCTTACAATGGAATATAATGGGATAAATATACAAGTTTGGAATCTTAAATGGGTAGTGTGAGTCACATTACTCACATTGTGTGACTTTATGCTTTCTAGCGATCTATGAAGGCCCAAAAATTCTTATGTTGTCGTTTGGTGATCGTGTCCAATTAACTTCCTCCAAAGTGACATCAATTAAGATATAAAATTAAAATTAGCATGCTTATTAATCTGTGCTGAATTCTCAAATTCCATTTCAAGGAAGATTGGCAAAAGATTGGACTTTGTAGAGAAAGGAAGATTTTACTTTAAAGACCTGAAAGGGCTAACTTCAAAGCAAATTGTAGACGCGTATGAATTCGCGAAGATTGCAACAGTGGCCATTTTACAAAGGTCTCCTCCTTCAGCTCTTCCTTCTTCGTAAAACTACTAGAAAGCTAAGATAATCAGCTAAGAAAATATGCAATAAAATTATTATCAATATTTCGTAGCGCGCAGTCCCGTGATGGAAGCTATGTTTCGCTCCGACATGGAGGAAAGCAGAACTGGCATTTTGAAGAGTAATGACATTCCTGGCACTTAATGTTGCCCATCACTTTATAAAGTGTGTGGGGAGCTTCTTCCAGAATGGAATTAAAAAATGAGTCGTTCTAAAGCTATTTATGCTTATATGCAGCTCACAAATATCAGTTGATGGATTTGTTGAAGTTCTTGGACAAGAATTTGGGGCTATGTGCGATCTTCAGAATGCTGCGGAATTCCTGCAAGCTGAAGCTGCACAAGAGTTTTTTCTAGAATCGGCGATCAAGAACATTTCTAAAATTTGTGAAAGAGAATGCTACTAATAACTCGGTAGAAGACTTCAATGGATTTATACAAGGATATTTACAGCCCGAAAATGAAAATGAAGCAAACTTCGGTGACTTCCATTTACCAACTGATAATTTTAAGCTTTTAGATTTTTTTGACAAGAATTACTAGGTATAAAGTACTTTGTTTTACAGAATGAATTGGTTATGACTTGATTTGAAAAACTAAAAAGGACAAAGATAAAGGCAACTCATAAAGATTGTCTAATTGTCTTTGCTAATTCAAAATTGTTAGTATTCTGTGTTACGTTATGATTGTTTCTATACTTTCTACTGGAACTGAAGTATCTAGTGAAGTACCCAGTGAAAAAGAAATGCTACTTAAATATAGAGCTTTCGGTATTTTATGTAATAGTACGTGATTAAATACTTCTGAATGTGAAAAATATGTAATATTGTAATCCATATAATTAGAAAACTACATCATGGCGAATATAGGTACTTCGATGGGAACAATGTTGCTCTGCTTCAACCTTCAGTTAGAAAGTCTCTAATATTAACATTGCTAAAAACTAATCTCCATAACTGACAAAGATTTGAAAATACGATCTAGTAATTTTAGACATTAGTGTTGTAAGCAAATTACTAAAGTTTATAAGTTGTCGTTTCACAAACTGTCTCGTTAAAAAACACTTTTCGTTGACAAAGGTATAACATTAACTATATAACTTAAAATAGTTTTCCTCCATGGCCAGTTTGCAGGATAATGTTTTATACAATTATGAAACCAACGGGATGAGATTTCTAGAAGGAAGAACGCTGCCTTTCATGAGTCATAACCGCCACGGTATTCATTCAGTACAACTTTCATGAAAGATATGCCAACACTAGTAAAATAGAACATTTTAGCTTTATGACTTACAATTAAAATATACCGTCAGCAGTGTGCAGCAATGTTGTCCTTACTAGTCAAAACTAGTAAGGACAACATTGGAACATCAGCCAAAATCAAAAATTTTACATGGTAAAGTCAAAGTGCCATTGTCATTGCCATTATCAAGTTTGACATTTAGTATCATATTTCTCTCTACTTGCACTTTTTAAGTACAAGCTCACATTAAATATTTCTGTCGGTCGTCCTCGATCGCTCCACTGAAAAGGAAAGCTCAAACGAAATGTTTGCTCTTGCTACTTATCATCAGTATATCCATCGTATATAAAATTAAATGTCATGTAAAAACAAATTTCGTCTCCATTCTAAACTTTTGTCTACTTGCTAGTACAAGTTCTCATATAATAAAATGTAATTCATAGAAACTGGAAAATTACAGGAATCGTCTACACATTTGGTTTTAGCTTTTATAAATAAATGCTCCCAACAATAAATTTGTATCTACAAGTGTCTTACATTATTAACAATCTTTAATCTTAGGATTACTTGAAATATACTACAATATAAAAACATTTCTAAGCATTCGTCAAATACATGTTACCTTCAAAGCCTTGACTAACTCATGTGAGAAGACAGGTAATGCAAGGTGGATGTAGATATTGATCAAATAAATGCAGACAAGACAAAATAGACAATGAATGCAGACAAGACAAAACGGCAACGACATTTCAAGCTGGATTGTGCCCAATCCGCTCTACACTATTCCTTTTTGTCATCAGTGGAATTTTTAGGTGATTTAATCTTTTAAGAAGCCTTCAGCTAAAGTGAAGTTGCAACTCTCAGCGTTCTCATGTACAATAAAACTATTAAATACTGTAGTATAAGTAGTATTGATTACGTATTTGCATATTTCTATTTACTTAATTAGTGCTGATGTTGAAGTTTTAAGAAGTTTGGTCCGTGCCTTCCTACATCCTACGATAACGATGGGCGGTTTTCCCATGAAAGCATCATGGACTGTCTTACGGGTGCAATAAAGATGCTGTATAGGTATTGATTTTTCATATTTTTTTTACTTTTCTATCTTATCGTTTAAGAGAAGAAGACGAGAGGAGGGTCACAGGTCCAATTCTCCGTTTTTGTTGCAGTGCTGTTTTGGAAGGGAAGGAGCCCACTGGCTTCTATTTTTTTGCTGTTAGGCTTCCCTTTTTGCGCTTGTCTTAGCTGTGGGGATAATTTTTGCCATTTAAGATTCCAGACATTAAACTTTTGATTTTATGAGCTTGTAAATTTCTGTTTTTTCAAAATGATCAGACTAATCGTTAATTTAGGTTCATCATTATGTTGCTTCCTCATAATTTTTTCAATATGTTCGACTGGTATGGGGACATAGATTCTTTATAAAATTATTAAATTGTCGTTCTTTGTGTTTTATAACTCCTTATTTTGTGATATTTTTTTTTAATTTCAGGAATTACCGGTGGCCACATAGGAGACTGTGGATCCCAGAATTTTAGCGAACCTTTCAATGTAACCAATCACGAGGGATGTGACAAATTTTTTACTTGTTTCCCAACGCCTAATGACACCTTAAAGGCCAATTTGACTATAGGTCACTGTGATGAAGGTTTTAGATACTCAGCAGAACTTGCGCGCTGCGAGGTCTACAAGAAAGTCAACTGCTCTGGCAGGGACTATGATCCACGCCGTATGAAATTATCTTTTAGAATTAGAATTGCTGTTCTTGAGCTTTTGAGTATATTATTAATGCAGGAATGACTGTTTTAAACATTTCAACAGCTATTTTAAAGTCAGAACTGTGTCGTTTGGAGGACGGAAAGTTTCTTTGTAAATCCGGAAAGCAATGTATAAGTTCTGAGTTGCTGTGCAATAAAGACTTTGATTGCCTGGATGCTTCTGATGAATTCGAACATTGTGGTATGTCCTAAAATCCCTGTTCAAAATATAAAAATGATGATATTTAGGCAAAATCTAACTTTTGCTATTAATTTTTTCCTATAGATTCCGTCTGTGGACCAAAGCACTGTGCACACTCCTGTGCTGCAACTCCCCCTACAACTCCTGACGATCTTTCAACTGCTGGCACTTGCATTTGCCGCCCAGGATACACAGTTTCATCGAAAAGTCCTAACCGATGTGAAGATGTGGACGAATGTCGCAATTTTACTACGTGTTCTCAGCTTTGTAAGAACAAGGAGGGTTCATTTGAATGCTCCTGTGTAGACGGATTCAAAGTAGGGCGCAACGAAAGTTCCTGCGAACCTGAAGGTACAGTTAAAAAAGTGCCAGTAAAAGTACACGATTGCAACGCAATAAACTTTAACTAAATTCTTTATAAATTTGTAGATGCCAAGTGGAAGTTAATTTACACAACAAGGACGCAAGTTGAGTACATAGTGCAAGACGGATCCGAAAATGCTGGCAAGTATCAACTTTCAACTAATCCAGGCCTTCCAATTGCTGTAACATATGACGCAAGAGGTGGTATAGTGTACTGGACAGATGTTTCCTCGAATGTGGAAAAGATTTATCGGAAGTCGCTTGATGATGGCCCAGAAGCTACAACAGAGATTATTGTAGATGCAGGTAGGTTGTATATTGTGGATTTAAGAAAGAGCTAAACAGATTCACCATTTATGTACGGGTATAAGCTACAATTGTATTTTTTATTATTTGTTTTCGTTTTTAGGAGTTATCCTTCCAGAGGGCATTGCACTTGATTGGATAACTGGCAACATTTACTTTACGGACTCTAACCTTTCGCACATTGCTGTTTGTGGTAACACTTCAAACCTGTGCTCTGTGTTAATTCAGGAAGTACTCGATAAACCCAGGGATATCGCTCTGCACCCCAATCAAGGGTATAAACAACTTATTAACTAATTCGTCTTTGTCTTTTAGATTGCATTAAACATTTACGCCTCCTTAGGATTATGCTCTGGACAGACTGGGGAACGAATCCAGCAATTATGCGGGCAGGAATGGATGGAAGCCATCCACTACCAATTATACAGTCGGAACTCAAATGGCCCAACGGAATAACTATAGATGTTGGTAACGGTCGATTCTATTGGGTAGACGCAAATTTAGATAGAATTGAGACCGCTTTGCTGGATGGAGAAGATCGACAACTGATATTTTCCGTCCGGAGTAGTCATCCATTTGGAGTGGATATTTTTGGCGATAAGATTTTTTGGAGTGACTGGATTAATTTCAGTGTCAAGGTGTATAAAAGAATGAAATAATGATTTTAACGTATTAACTGTGCACCACGTACTAATGCAATTCCTTTTATACAGAGTGCCAATAAAATGACAGGATTGCAAAGAAAAATTCACGTCCACGAACCAAATTCCGCAATGAATGGTCTAGCAGTGTACCATATCGCTAATCAACCAATTAATCGCTCTAACCCTTGTCAAAATTCAAGATGTTCCCATATTTGCACATTAACGCCCACAGAAACCTTTAAGTGTATCTGCCCAGTTGGAATGATTTTGGATCACGACAGAAGATCATGTATCGGTAAGTTAATCGTCATTAGTTAGGTGTGAAGGGATTTTCTTTCATTGTATTTAAAGCAATTTTGCATGCAATTAATTACAGAGCCTGAAAGCTTGGAAAAACTGGTAGTCGCCTTTAAAAATACTATTAAAATGATGAGGTTCAATTCTATTGGAAAGGAGGTGTGGGAATCTATCAGTTTCCCTGAGTTGAAGACAATCCGTGCCGTCGTGTACAATCCTGTTAATAATAGCATTATTATCAGCGATTCCAGTCATAAGAAGATTTACGAGTATAGCATTAGCAGAAAGAAGCTCACCATCTTAATTAATGAACACTTGGATGCAGTTGAGGGAATTGATATTGGTACTTAAAACTTTATTCATATTTCTTGGTTGGTTTCGTATGGTTTCTTACTTGGTCATTTCATTGAATTTTTATGTGTGTAGATCCTGTCAGCGAAAACTTATATTGGGTGGACGCTGGGAGACAGACAGTCGAGGTTATGTCATTCCGGACAAGTGCAAGAAAAGTGCTAATGAACGGAGTTGATAATCCTTATGGCATTTTAGTTCTTCCTCACCTTGGGTAAAGTCACCTTCGCTGATATTTATTAACTTGCTTATGTTATCATTTATTAAAGCTTCCATAGTTTAATCACCTTTGTCGTACAAACACGCAGCTCCCTGTTTCTGGCTCGACAAGGTAGAAGGGGTGGTAAAATTTACAAAATGTTAATGAACGGCTACAGCAACTCAGTTTTTCAAAGATTGGGAGAGAAAGAGCCCGTAGGATTAGCTTATGACAGAGAAATGGATAGCATTTTGTGGTAAGTATGATGTCGGGTAATTTAAGCTTTGTATAAAGTACTAACTACTAACCCATTGCATTTATTGCAGGGCTGACAAGGTAAATCGAGCTGTGGAGTCTATTTCAACTGATGGAAAGTACACTTCTGTACTAATATCACAAAAAACTGGTCCACCTACCGATGTCGTCAAACATGGAAATCAAGTGTACTGGACAGACATGTTTGCTCAAAACCTCAAATCAATGTCTGTTGGTACTGTGGACGTGCGATCTACAAAAATTGGCAGCTTTGATAATTCATCTGCACCCAACAACCATACAAATTTCTTCCCAAAAATGACTATTATCAACAAGGACTTATCATACTTGGATGTACTACGAGAGAAGCATGAGTGTTCGTGGAAGAATCCAGATAGAAAATTATGCTCTCATGTATGCGTTATGGATGGACTTGGGTTCACCGGCGCCTGTGTATGTCCAGAAGGTTTTACCCTGCAGAATGATGGCGTTACTTGTTCGGTGGTGTCAACCTGCTCCCCGGAACAGTTTATGTGCAAAGATGGTCATTGCATCAGTAGTCTGTTTGTTTGTGATGGAACGCCGGACTGTAGCAATCACGATGACGAAGTAAACTGCAAGCCAAAGGAATGTCCAGTGGATCACTTTAAGTGTGAAGCAAATGATGTTTGCATACCTGGTATAAATGTTAACCTTAATTTTAATAATACACGGCAGTTCCCCTTGTTCAATTTTTCCCATGTTCCCATTCTTCAATAAATAGACATTCTATTTGTTTATTTTACAGCTCATTGGGTATGTGACGGTGAAAATGATTGTCTAGATGGCATGGATGAAAGGAATTGTACATTTGCTCCATGCAATCATGGTATACTTTTTTTAAAGAGGTATTTTGTGCTAGCAGCCAA
>JAHZND010005661.1:0-16261 GCA_027744115.1 Acrocyrtus sp. NNG-2020
TTTTTTTACTTCTCTACTTATCCCAAGTGATTCCTGGCTTTCAGGTACATGCTTTCAATTTTCGACCGTATTTGCGTAGCATGCCCTTATTTACATGCAGCACAACTAAAAATCAATCCATCGTAAAGTCTTAGATCCCGCCTTCCCCATTCTTATTAAACGAAGCACATCATCATTCAATTTAGAACTGAAA
Organism: Acrocyrtus sp. NNG-2020; assembly: GCA_027744115.1. Taxonomy (NCBI): domain Eukaryota; kingdom Metazoa; phylum Arthropoda; class Collembola; order Entomobryomorpha; family Entomobryidae; genus Acrocyrtus; species Acrocyrtus sp. NNG-2020. Next base: position 194 of record JAHZND010005661.1, read on the forward strand.
CGTGAAATTGTTTAGATTTTAATCTTTTCCTTTATTCTCCTCTTCTGAGAAAACGAAACACGTTTGCTGTTGTTTACCTGAAACCGGTACGTAAACCAGGTCGTATTTTTTTCAATTTGAGTTTTGCAGTCTTCCATGAGCGGAAGATATGCGTGCATGGCACACAAACCCTCGTGATTGATTTTCCAAGAGTATACAGAGGCCATGTTAGTGTATGACGTAAGATATAAATAAATATATTTAAAAAAAAAACATTAACTTCAACACTATTATAGTATAATAATGTGTTTACGGTTAGATTTCTTTATGTTATGCAAAACGACTTCTCATTAGTTCCCAGAAAAGAAGGGAAGCCATTGAGCTAAGCTAGATTAATTTGTTAAATGCTCTGCTATAAATTACCCGTTGCATGCTCCCCTATCATAGAGATAGGAGTCGCGTTACATAAAAATATGCCGTTTTTATTGCCTGTTATCAATTTAAAGAAAGCTTAGATTACATTTTAGGGTTAATGTAGCATGTAAGACTGCCAAATTTGTAGAATGCGGTAACTTTCCTCACCTCAATTTTTTTGTATTGAAAAATGCCGAAATTCCTCTGTAGGAAAACTATTACTCCGCAAAAACATTGTTTACTTTTTTAACTCCCTATTCATTATCACACCACAAATACCAACCGTTCGCAACAAGGCCAAGTATGTTATTGCATGCTCAGAGTGAAAATTCCAGAGGTAGATAGATACAGCTACAGCTACACTTATTGCTAAACTAGTGCTGTAATTGTTACATACAAAAAAGTAAATAACCGTCTTTAGAGCTGTTCTTGCATTTTTACGGGTGGCCTAATCGTATAGCATGCCCTGGGTCATTTTGGGTAGTTGACTGTTTATTCAACAGCTTTCTTAAGACATTGAGAAACCTGATATTACGTCATTCTCTGGATATTGCGATTTCCGATTAGAGGGCTGAAAAAAAATATGTGGGATAGGACATAAATAAAAGTAGCGGTACAATAGAGCACCCTTTTTATAGACTTTAGGAAGATGAACGAGCATAGGCGTAAGCTGAGGTGGGTGAAAAATGGAGCAAAGCGGCAACCTCTCGAGTTTCCCCATTGCTAGATAATTACTAAAGTGAAAGGTAAGCGACATTTTTTTGCAGAGTAGGTAGGCCACTGGTAGCAGTATGTGCAGCGATCTGGTTGAATGAGCGTGATAGAGGTCACTATTGACAGGAAAAGTAGTACTACAATCTCATTCCGCTTTTCCCAGGGGAAAAGAAATAGAATGGGTTCGTTTTTATTAAGCTAATTTAAGCTTGTCAAGTGAAAGTTGATCACTCTCTAAAAAAAGCAATGCGAGTGTACGTTGAGTGGCTGGGCATTTCCTCTGACGGAACAATGTATGGAAGTCAATACAGAATTAATTCGTTTTTTGGTTTGGTGCTCTCCACTAAAGCCTCATTTGTCCTTGTAGGGCAACAAAAGACTAATCAAAAGCAACTTCAGGGAACAATATGCGTAGCAAGGGCATAGGCACTTTCACTATATACTGTAGTGTTTGGAATTCGAATGAAGGGCTTTTATTTCACGGAATCGCACTGCTGGAATTCATTCCGCGAAATCATTTATCACACTGTAAGCCTGGGCTAAATCCGATTGTCTCTTCTATAAATCGAGGCGGGACTTAGAACGCGAACAGGATTATACTGATCCTACAATCTACATGGTTTTGTACGGTGGTCATGGTCCTGGCAAAAAAAAAATTGCTATGCGTGATCGTGAGCTCACGATGAACATGATTTCGTGCCAATGTAGCTCAAAGCTCAATTAGAAAGAATGTAGCCTACTTATAAAGTATTTTTTCCTGTGAGAAAACTATTCCGGATTAGTATAATAAAATGAATGTTTTCCGTTACTTTTTTTGCAGCTTCGGGCCTATTTTCCGGAGACAAGACGGCAGCAATCCAACGACGAAAGACTACAGGTTCCAGTAGTAGTAGCAGCAGCAGCAGTAGTAGCGTCAGCTCCGAGACCAGCGACACTGGACCCGTAGCTTCGGTAGCTTCATCCACTGCAGCCGTTCCTCTGCTCACCGCATCCTCGACCACATACCTAACGACAACTGCGACTGCCCTAGCCATATCCATATCTGGAGTTGGACTTTCCCTTATGATCTCATCAATCCAATTGTCCTCCAGCTTGGGCTGCTACCACGAGAAAAGTATGAGAGGGAGGTCGAGCGCCATCAGTAGCAGGAATAAAATCAGTTTGGGCAGCACTTATTACTCCTATGCCAAGGAAAACTTTCTCGTCTCCCTTTCCTTCTTGATTGGAGCGACCATGAGTGATGTAGTTGTCACAACAGTTCAGCTACTCCTCTCCCTCCTACTTTTCCCGGTACTCCTGTTCCTAGCTGGGGGGACGGAATTTATCTATTTTATTCTCGTGAAAGTTAGGTCATTCATGAAATTCATGGCATCCTGGTGGCGAAGGTGGTGGAAACCGCAGGCGACAGACGTAACCACGTTCTGCCACAGCCATCATTATTTTCCTGATTATTGCTCTTCTGCCAATAATCCTTTGTGCACTTTGCGAAATTCCATTGAGCAACAGCATCTCCTCTGCTGTCAACAGCAGCAGCAAAAGTTGTTGCCGGGAGGATCGGGAGAAGTGCAACAAAAGTGCGAGTGCAACTTTGCCCCACAAAAGGAGCTTTGCAAACTTCATTCCCACACTTCCTACCACGAACGACACTGGTGGCAGCTCCCATTACAGGAGCAGAGGAGCCTTTCTGTCATTCTTGAAAGAAGAATAAGGCTATTATTACGATACCTAAATCCAGATCTAGTTTCGTCATCATCATCGCCACCGTCAATGACAAAAAGTTTACCCGTTTTCCCCTCGATTGCACAATCTTTATGGACTCCATTCTCATTCGCATTCTCCAGATTTCTTGCCATAGTTGTAGAAATAGTTATAAAAAGTGGAAGCATCCTTTGTTCCCCTTTGTTAGGCGAGGAGCATAAGGGGGAGGAGGAGCTGCCTAAGGAGAGGAGAGAAAGGAGCTAAAGCCAAAGACCATTATTTCTATTTCGCCCATCAAACCGTTTAGGTTTTCGGACCATTTCACACCTGCTCATATTTCCTGCTAGAGGTCCACTTGAACAACTCGCGTAGGAGTGGATCCAGCAAAGACCTGTCCTGCTTGCACATTTTTTTGGCATGATTCGCATTCTTTGCAACTTTCCCTTCTTTTACCTATAAAGAAAATTTCTATTAAATACATGAGTAGGGAGGGAATAGGGAGTTAAAAAAATTCTCTCTAGTTTCTTTTTTTGGACGTTCCTTTTTGTATGCAGTTCATATAACTAATAGGAATAGGAATACCACAAAGTGCATACTTTATCCCAGTAAACGATTATATAGTCCATCTACTTGATCGTCCTCAATGTGAAACGCTTCATTTACCCTTTTCTTACATTAAGTGACAAAAATTCTTTCTCCTATACTTTCTTTCTTCTTAGAACTCAACTTTCTCTTCCCTCTACTTTTCTTCAAAAAGAAACTTTCTACTGAATAAGGAGACGTAAGGGTTATATTGAAGTAAACATACATAAATTGTACATTTACGGCACAAATTGTAAGCATTTTTCACAATTTTTTCTATTTGATGAAAGAAATGAATGGGATTAGGAAAGGAAGCTAAAAATGTGTAAGATTAATATTACTAATGCTATATTGAAGGATAAGTAATAGAGTGCAAATACTATACTTGTGAATGAATAGGTTTAAGTACACATACTGGGTAAGAAAGCATTAAATAGATAATTGGCATTTTCCGCAAAGAATTTGCCACAAAAAAGCAAAAAAAAAAAGAAAAAGAAAATCTTTTCTATTCTACATTCTACACATTACTGTAAGAGTGAATGCGGAAGCGTTTTTGTGACATTAACAGACGATTGTACAGTGAACTAAAATAATTTAGGTATAAGTAGTAGAGGCTCGAAAAATACTCTTCTATTCTTCTGAAGAACGCGTATTTTGTTTATTGTATTTCAATGTAAAAATTCATACATAATAATGATATTCATAAGCTTATGTGTAATTTTGACTCAATGATATTTTCAACGATCTATGTAGATACAATTTATATGTAACTATTTATCTAATTATCCTACTATACTGAACCGTAAATATAGTAAAATATCATGTAGTATATTGAACTTTCTGCTAATTTTACTTATTGTAAGTATTACTGTAGGAAAATGTAATAGCAAATATTTTATATAAAAATGTACTGTTGGTAGAAACTTATTTTGTACACTATAATTTTAAAGACAAATTCTACGGCATCCTTACTTAAGTTGTAACTTTCTGCATCTTAGAAATTGCTTTAATACTACTTTGAAATCGAAATTTACATAAATAAATTGATGTACCTATGTATTTTAAGAGTGAGTACATTTATTCCAGAATACAATATTATGTACAATTATTATTTCATTAAAGAAAAACAGTAAAAGAAGAATCTAGCATTTGTTGTATGTACCTCGATTATTGTCATTTTCATACTTCACTCGGAAAAATCATAAATTGAAATAAATAACATCAAAATTAATAACTAGCACTATAAATCAATGAACAATGGGGGTCAGTTGTTCTGCTCTGAGAGCTGCCATATCTAGTCTTGCATCAACATCCTCATCTAGTTCTCCAATTACAGCACTGAAAATAAAAAAAACTTTCAATGAGGGAAATATCCTGACTGCCGTCAGATATAATAAAATAAAACTAAACTTTACAAAAAGAATGAATAAAATACAATGATTGTAATTTAGTGATGCACAATAAAATGGTTACCGTTCTACCCAAGTATGCTTTTAAAACCACTGACAAAACTATTACATTCAAAACATAAATCATACATAACATCTTTGGAAAAGAAAAATTGGGATTCAACTGAAACGTACCACAAAATTTCTTCCATCCGCCGTGATAATGGATACTATTCCTGTAATAAAAATTCACAAAAAATATAAACTATGAGTATCAATCAACCATCAATCATAAGAAAGCAAATGAAAATGACTTCATTTTTTGGAAGATTTTGTAAGCTGCTACATTATAATTAATTCATGTTAGCTCCAACTCACTGTTTACGTAGCTCTCTATAGCAGACCCCATCGTTCCTGCAAATTAAATTATTCAATTGTCAAATACTATACTACCTACTTTACTTGCTTTGCTACCCAAATCATGGTTTACGGAGTAGTTGATTAAATTGAGTAATTCATTATGCTCGCTCACCCACAAATCGATGAAAATCAAGAGGTAAAGGAAATATAAAGTTTACAGATGTAGCAAATTTTCATTCACTGCTCACCAAATTTTGTTATCCTGTTCCACTGCCACTGCTGACTGCCTTCTTTTCTTACAAGAGACAGGAGAACTAATCTGGTCAATCAATGTTATCACACGCAAGCCACTAGTACTCTAGTAACTAATTAACTTCTTGGCGGAAACTCTTGACTGTTGACTGTTCGCAAATGAATTAAAGCTAATTTTCAGATGGCAGATTAGACATAAATATTTTAATACCTTCGGGCTTGAATTGAAGAGCACTAAACAAAATCGACTTTGCAGCCGCACTCGCCTTCGCTCGCTTTCCAATGCTTTTATGGGGGTACGCGAACGGATTGAGGTGTGTTATAGGAAAGTATCTTGTTGTCGGAGCTTGAGTTGAGTGAAGTCAGCTGTGGTAAACAAATACCAACCACCTGATCTAGGAAAAGTACAAACTGGTCATGTCCATAGATTAATAAAATGTAAAGCTTCTGGAAGAGGAATGATAAGCAATATTCTTATCGACATTCATTTCAAGTTCCTGAGGTTAAAAATGAAAGCAACGGAATAGTATCTAGTATACCTCGATAATTAATTGTTGGTGCTATTTTAATGGCTGCCGCTTTGGGAGCCTCGTACAGTGGAGTGGAACTCCGGAAGTTGCCTCCAAGTATTAAAATTCGACTGGGACAGGTTAGTTGTAATTGTAAAAATTTAGTTGTTGCAGCTAAATATGTAAATAGCAGCGTGCTGTTATAAACATTTGACGAGAGTTAAATTGCTGATGATAATTGCATGCTATTTCCTATTATATAGCTATTGGACACACAGGACTCATGGAGAATTTTAATGGCTTCAATCCCTTCTGAAAAGAATCCGGAAATTCCCAAGTACACCTCGGAGCATATTCATCTTATCGATAGACATGGTACATATAGTGGAAGGTCGCGTGGTGAAATCCTTATAGATGAGTGGTCCACTTCAGGGAAGATTAGGCCTACTGGAGAAACCCTTTTAGATTTGCTAACTAAATGTCAGCTTTACCGCGCTGCAGACTTTGTCGCTGAGGAGGTATTAAATGCTCCGCTTCCTGAAAGGCCTTCTTCTGGTCCGGCTGCCAAAGTAGTTAGTCCAACTCAAGAGATCGTTAACAGTGACAGTATTAATAGTCTTCCGACAAGGAGCACAATCTTAGAGGTTGACTCTTCATCTTCCAGCTGCAGTGATAATATGAAGGAGCTTCTAGAGCAACTTATTAATCAGGATCCCGAATCGGGGAATTTAGTTAATTTTAAAGCAGCCGCTTTGGAATCCGCTACAAATAATTTTCACGAGAAACATAAAATTGGAAGTGGTGCGTTTGGGGAGGTGTACAAACTGGACTTGTCTGGTCGGCGAGGTCCAATACTCGCAGTGAAAGTCCTCCATACATCCCCTGGAGTCAGCATGGTTGAAGACCAGTTTTTAACAGAGATTAGGGTGCTTTCCAGGTAGAACAGTTATGTAAAATAGTGTTAGCACTCCAAATATTTCATGTGAAGATAATTCAAATTAATTTTAATTTTCCCATTTTGATCACAAATCACAATACTTTTCTTTGAAACAGCTTTAGGCATGAAAATTTGGTTCCTCTGGTAGGATTTTGTTCGTCAGCACCAAGTTTTTGTCTAATTTATGAATTTATGCCACGAGGATGTTTGCTGAAAGCCATAGCTTGCGAAGTAACTTTTATTTATTTGTTTCTATTTTATCATAATTTAAGGAACTCAAGGTATTTATGTTGGAGAATAAAAGATACGTAATCCCATTAATTATAAACTTAATGTACAACTTATAGGATGCCAACGCCGTGCCGCTGATGTGGGATTCCAGATTTTCGATAACATACGGAATCGCCAAAGGAATACGGTTCCTGCATACCGGAAAAGAAAAGCCGTTAATACATAGAGATATTAAGTCCGCGAATGTTCTATTAGACCATCAACTGATTCCAAAAGTAGAATTTCAAATCAATTGGTTACGGAATGTTTTAGGAATTAGCAAACCGAAATTAAGAATTCCTAATCTCACCTTTTTGTTTTTGATCTTTTAGCTGGGGGACTTTGGATTGGCAAAGTCTCTATCGTCTAATAATTTGACATCTGCACAAACGTCCACCATAATTGGAACATCTGCATATATGGCGCCTGAAGCATTTCGAGGAGATATTTCACCAAAAATGGATATCTTTAGTTTTGGAGTGGTACGTTATTTTATGATTATCATCAACTTTTTGCTATTCGTTACTTAAACCGATGGCTATTTTTTAGTACACGATATGTATATCATTTAAATTCAATAATATTTACAATATTTTTTAAAGATCATGTTAGAACTAATAACGGGACTTCCTCCTTATGATGAAAACCGAGAAGGAAATGATATTGTAACATTTATCGAAGATACTGTCGAAGACGATGATATTCAACCTTTGGTGGATAAAAAAGCAGGGATCATTAGCAGTGATAAAATAAACTCATTATACCAGCTAAGTCAAAAATGTATGGTAGATAAACGGAAAAGGTTGACAAGTGATAGAGTCTTACAAGAATTAGAGTGCATACTGGCAAGAGCTGATCATCTTCACTAACCAATGTGTGGAGGGTACAAATCTTTATTTCAAAAAGTTAATAAAATCAAAAATGCTTTTTGTTTAATGTATGGAATTGTTTTTTTTACATTAGTGATAGATTGCAGAATAAGCATCTGTGATATGCTTTCTGTAATATACATTTTGTTACATTCCTATTTAACTGTCAATGAGTTTTACACGTTCAATCTTTTAATAGTTTATTAATTCAATTAAATTCTATTGAATGTGTTTGTTTCACAATGAGAACAATTAATTTGAATCTGAAGCATTGTTTCTTAAAACTGGAATTTTCAAAAACAAGAAAGAATAATAAAGTAAAAAATCAAAGTATTACACACAACAGCAACTGAGATACAAGAAACTCATTCTTGATGATTGGCTTCCGCTTCCTCTGAAGTCTTCCTTTTTCTACCTTTCCGAACTCTTGAGGGGCCAGGAACAGGCTGCAAGGTTTCAATTTCATACTTGTTCAGATTATTTAATTCAGTTAACAATTAACTATAAGATGCTTATAAAATTCTGAGACTTCTTATTATATACAAATATTATATTTGTATAACAACTGCCAATAATAAGTTCCATTAATGCTGTGTTTCGCAATAGAAATAATAATGCTTATGCTTGCTCGCTACGACTTACAGTTCTGGGGTTCGCATTTGCCTGTATCGTATCATCATCAAGCACAGAGGTCATCTCTTGCACGGATCTTGGCCGGTTTTCTTTAAGCGCTTGGGCAAACTTATTTCCATCTATTTTTATATCACGAGCTGATGGCAACCTCATTCCTACCAGAAGATTTTGTCCCTTGTGCTACAGAATAAACAAAAAATTTCAGCTGAAAATATTTTTCTTCCAACTACTTTTACAAATGCAAGGTGAGGCACTAAGATAGTCGATAATTGATATTGATAATTTTGTGTGCACATAGATTTCAAAATGTTTCGTGTTTACCTTCTTTAATTTATTAGCCAGTGTGAACATTTGATTTTCATATTTTTCAACGACATAGACAACATTTGGAATCATTCTCGCATCCTGTACGACCTTATTTTTGACGGCATTAGGAAGCGTTACCTTCTTTTTGCTTCCTCCAGTATTTGCATTCTTTGCAACGTCTATTGCGTGCTCTCGTTGAACAAACTGCCGATATAAAAGTGATGTATTAAATTTCATTATCTATTCCGTTAATAATAGATTCAATCAGACTTATCAAAGCCTAACTAATACCTCAGCTTGCTGAATCATGTTGTCAACTAAACTTCTGAAAGAGTTCCCTATCCTATTGACTGGTCTCATAAAACTGTTTAAATAGAATTCGACAGTTATACTTTTACAGCTGTGCATAGAATTGTACATGGAAATGTTCCTTTATAGTAAACACATTAAAATAAAAAGTTATCCTTACCCTTTTATTAATGAATAATCAGGCTTTGTTTTTGCCACTTCAAATAGATATTCTCCGAACTGAGTCATCACGGTGAAGATTTGTGGAATAACTTTTAAAATAGCAGTAGTACAAGCACCGGCAGGGAAAGCAGATGAAATTAGATTGTCACATACGCCCAAAATTTGGTCCATCATATTGAAACATCTTTCCCGGATACTAACAGCATGCTCTGGAATTTAATTTAAAATTTCTAACCTGTTAAAAATAATTTGCTTGATTTTTAGTTACGTTTACGTTACATGTAATATTGTTTTAGTTACTCTCTGAAGTTTCTTGTCCACTTGGTTGAGATTTTAATTTCTTAATTAGCGTCATTATGTGGCTCAGAATTATTTCAATGAAGTCCAAAATATTAATGATGGCTCTTCCAGCAGTTTCCTCGTTAATGATCCACATGTCTTCATGTGGTGGGCAAAACTGAGAATCAATCATCTGCAAGAACAACAACGCATTTTAAATGGTTTTGCAAACGTAATATCTATCCGCACTGTTTTGTTTGCGAACAAATCGGTTACTGCTTCTTCCAGTCAAGTCCTTCAATAATATAAAACAAAGAGTATTTAAAAGCAATAATTTGATTACATATTTATTTTCCGTTAAAATTGCTCGTATGGTCTTCGAAAGAGACAACAGATCATGTTGGCTCATTCCAGGCTGTTCTAAAAACCCTCTTGCTTTAAGGTAATACGCCAACCAGCAGGATATGACAGAGTCAGCAAGCTCAAAATCTGCAACTTGGTTGCCTTTTCCAATAGACATGTAATTCCATAACCAAGATAAAACCTGGTATCAGCAATGAAAACAAAACCAAGAAGTCAAAGCCAGGTTAACGTACAAAGAAATGTAAAGCTTATAGAAATATTATTTATTCCTACTGGGCCAGCATTCGAATTTTCTCTGGTATCTGGAGACATAGGTTTAGAGAAACACCGAAGAATATCAAACAAAAGTTTATGAAAATTCCGATCTTCTTCCCCTTCAGGATTAGCTGGTAACCACTCCTGGAGAGTTTTCCAGGAATTAAAGAATTTTGTAAAAGCTTCGTCGTATGATGTTTCATTAATTTCATCTCCTATAATAACATAAGCTCACATTACATCCACTCAGCTTTTTGCAAATAAAATTTTTCTGAATTTTTAGTAAGATATTTCAGCATCGTTTTTACGCAATAATACCAAATTGTTTGATCAATGGGCAGCAAGATGAGGCATGAAACGAACATAAATGTTCCACAATATCATTAATAGTTTGTAGTCTCATCTCGATTATTTCTGATTTAGCTGGAGCAATCTCATCAATATTTTCATGATCTTGGTTGCAGAGACCATTCCAAATGGTACTGAATCGATCAAATAAATATGTATCAGCTATATTATTTCTCGTTATAACTCGTATGTGTGATACTTTTGAAACTAAAAATAACTGCTTTTGCAATCAAACTAACTAACCCAGCTATGTTGGTCAACATTTCGATAACCCTCTCTTGTCGTTGCTGTCTCTCATGTAGCGGTTCTTTCCGTTTAAAGCTGGTTAATTTTTGGCTAACGGTAGCAAGCAGCATTTTTTCAAAATCACTGTCGCTACGATGCACCGACTGTAATGGAACTCTGTCCGCATCAGTTCTGAATAACATTTAAAGATAAAATTTTATAAGCCACCGTTTATGTATTCTTTTGATATTTGGCTTCAATCACGAATATCACGATGGTGTAGAAAGGACCAATGGCATGGCATCTTTCTTGCATCCTTATGCATGTTGCACACTACTTACCCATATATTTTCCGCAACATATTATGCACGCTTTCCAAATTGAAAATATGAAAATATATTAACTTCTTCGGAGCATCTGGTCGCTTGAACTTTCCACCACTTGATGCAGAAACTTCTGATGCAGTATCGCAAACACTGACATCGTCATTAACATTCCCTTTTCCTTTCTTCCCTTTACTAGTTTCAGGTTTGCTTTTATCACCCTTTCCTTTCTTGCTACTGGGATTGTCTTTCTTTTTCTGTAATCAAACATCATTTACTTAATAGCAAAATGTCACCTAGAATATTCAATATTTTTATGTACACAGTTCAGATAGTATGTAAATTAAAAGCTACCTGTAATAAAGGCTCCAGAAGTTTAAACTTTTCGAATAACCTTTTTATAATAATGCTGTTACAATCTTGACTCCGGTCATAGCTTATAAATTCAATTAAAGCTTCAATAATTTGAAGAACTTGGAATGTAAATATGGTTTCTACATAGTGAACAGTTTCCAAAGGTCTTGATCCTCCTCCAGCACCAGCCACAGTATCCGCGGCGGCCTATAATATACATTTTGCATATCAATAATTTATAGGTTTCAACTACACATTGCGTTTCCTAATTCATTTAGTGTTAAGATCATTATCGGTCACGTCAAAAATTGCAAAAAATATATCTATATCACGGCATATTTACATATATAAATACATAAGTCTATATCAAGTTAAATAAATAAAGAATAGTCATTATAATTTTTTGAAAAATGTGAATAGGTATTTCGTATTACTAGCTCTATTTTTTCTGGTGTAAGAGTAAGCACTGCATTGGTCCACCGTTTCATTAATTTTTCAATATCATCTACAACTGCAGGTGGCTCATCTTCAGAAATTGCTTCAAACACTTCGTGACTCTTCCTGGCGACATGAGAAAGACATTGTACTGTAAAACCCAGCTCCTCCTAATATCGTAAGGTTATAAAAAACCAATTAATCAATTTAACATAATATAAATTGTTTCAGAAGCTAAATTACTGAATTTATTAAATTATGTAACAGTTAATTTATTTAATTGTATTTATTTAATAGTAGTTGGAATGTTAAAATTTCAGGAATACCTTGATGATGACTGAATTAAAAATATCATTTGGGGGAAGTTCTACTACTTTTTTAAGTTCCATCATCGCTTCCTCATCGCCATCATCATGTGCGCTATCCTCGCCGGACAAATACTGGACACTATGTTTATATAATTGACTACATATCATTTCACATATGCCAGGATTTCTTCTAACCACAGTGTGAAAACCTAAGTTAATAAATCAAATTATTATCCACAATATGTCTTCACGTAAACACCAGATTAAAGATAGCATTACCTAAGCAGAGTTCCTTTCGAATTTCACACTGCTGAGCAAAACAACGTTGAGTTAGGTTCAATATTTCTACGCACATGGGCTTATTATCAACATTTAGTGGTTCCAAGCGTTGGGAGTTTGGAACTTGGCTTTGTGAATCTAGGAACCTTTGACTTTCACTATACTGACTACATGGGATATCACCAATTACTTTTGAATTCGATAACAATATTATCATTATACGGGCTGCAGTTCTTCTAGCTTCAACAGATCTATACATATCAAATTAGAGAAAGGTGAGTAAAAAACATGCATACTGAATTGTTGTAACCACTGAATGGCCAAAGGCAAAGGCTTACCTCCAAATTGTTTTTCTGAGAATAATCATTAACTGATCTAGAAGCATGTAGTTCATTTGCAAAGCAACGGACATTCCTTTAACAATAAGGGCAGCTGGATCAGAATTGATCATAGGCAGTTGTTGAATGATTTCACACGCTACACCAATGTTAGATGGGTGCAGTAAATGTCGAGTTTTCAGGTCCATGCAGTTGGATAAACATTCTGAACACGAGCAAAAAATTTCCATTTGCATATAATATACATTATTGGCAGATTTTTTAGGCGTTTCTTCCAAAAATTAACAGAAAAGTTACCGGTGTGAGCTGCAGATTTCGAATTTGTCTCTTTGAGCCAATGTTTCATTACAATTGAAATTTGGCTATCACTACATTTCACAAGTGACCTAATTAAGTAAGCTCCTAAATTCTGGCATCGCTCTAAAGTATTTGGATACTGTTTCTGGTACGGTTCTGCATTTAAAAGCTTGAAGCCCAATTCACGTAAACCTTTAAACATGTACTCCAAATCAGCAGACCTATTTTAAATAAAAATTCAAAGGCATGAGTACGAGTTAGTCATATCACTCTAAACTCAACATACTAAGCAAACATAAACTAGCTAAACTATACCTGACAGTCTCCAAAATTGTTTTAAAACATTCTGTAACTGTATCTTGGGAGCATCCCGCGGTTTGTTTATACCAACAACTTTGTTCAGTAAGATGCATGACATGGAAGTGTTGTACAATTGCGATTCTTAATGGCTCAACAATCTATTAAGTAAATGCACAATGAATCTTCAGCCCCTTGTATTGTTTAAAAAAATCTTTAAAAATCTTACCGATTCAAATGCGTATTCTATATTTGTGAAACCTAGCACAATCGATAACATGAAAGGACTCAAAACTTCACCGAAGTCAAAGAAAGATGCCTTCACAATCTTAATTACTGCCTTTACAAGTGGTTCACATTGACCAGCTGCTTCCAAAAAGTGATAAACAACTGTTCCTAATGCATTTCGCTTTTGGCGAACTTCTATGGGCGTACCAGCATCATTAGCGTTGAAATAATCTGCTGCAAGCAACAAAAGATTTAAAGGAGATTTGTCTTTTGCCAGCAGTATTAATTGATGAACAATTGGAGGGAATGCTGAAGCCTTGATGTCCTTCATGCAAGATCGAAGTTGAAGCAAAATTTGATTCAAATCAGATTGGTTAAGATCCGGAATTTCTCTACAAGAAAACAATAAATAAATTCCAAAATAACATACTTAATCATGTAACATTTAAAAGTAATGCGTCACTGCATAAAGCAGGTATGTACATAAATTGAATTTATATGCAAACCTTAAGACAGCAATTAATGACGCTGTATTATCAGTTGTCCACTTCAACCTGCAGATCCCATTCACAACATATTCACGATACTCTTCTCCGTTAATAATGTCGGATTCATGCTCTATACCCCCTTTGCTATTCAATATTGATACTATCTTTCCGAATAATTCAATCCATCTATTCAATTTTAATAAATTCATTAATAGGTAGGTATTTAATAGAAAATGAGCTGGGAAAATTAACAAATCTAGCCGCATCAAAAGAACTTTCGACACTGCCACGGATTTTGGATTTTTCCCCACTATTAGCACATATTACATAAATTTATTACATACCTTGGAGGGAGGTAACCTTCGCGGTCCTTATCTTCTTTCATGTAATTTATACACGATTCTACTACGGTGTATAAAGTTACGGTTGAAAAATGACATAGTTGTGAAAGCATCATATTTACTAAATCCACAATAACGTCGGTGCTATTATCGTTCCGAATTGTTAAATGCAGAACAGATTGCATAATCTACAGTTTGAACATGCAAAAACATAGATAATAACAGTACTACTTTAGGTGATCATAATCCCGCTAGTGGCTAGTGCCTAGAAAGTTGTACATGTCGTCATTTCGGTAGGTACATTAATTTTTAATTACCGCAATAGTGCACTTTTTATAAAAGTTTGCATCCTGAGCACTTTCCTCTTCCTCTGCTAGTGAACGACAAATAAGCTTGCCCAACAACGCTGAGCATTTAGTTGCTGATTCGGCTCCAGCATCAAGCAAGTCTGAAGAAAGTTTTTCATGAGCCTAGTAAAATAAACCAAAAACAAAATCGAATATCAATATCAATTAAATATTACAGAATGTTTCTTGAGTATTTTCCAGTTACAATTTAATTTACGATAGCCAGTAGATTTATATTTATTGTACTTACACTAGCAGGATACTGTTTCACATATTCTGAAAATTTTATCCAATCTGGATCATTGTTATCATACTTTTCCTTTTCATTCACAATTGTTGCAGATAGAGATGACCTAAACTTATCGCTGTAGCCATTTCGAGTACTGTCTGCTTCAGACCGTAGACTTCTGTTAGAGTTTGACATAGTGGTTGATTCACTTTCTACAGAATGATCATTCTTTAGTAGAGATACAGACAATCCCAGGCTCTGGCTTGAAATTCCAATCCTTCCCCCTTCATAGCTTCCGTTATCATCGTCGTCACTATCATCATCAATTATCTCTGACCTATTCTTCAACCGCAAAGGTACTACTGGACTAGGATTAGGAGTGGACGTTACGGGCAGTGTCTTCTTCTTCTTCTTACTGGAACCAGTTGTTGGCTCGGGCTCCTTAATAACACTGTCTTCACGCTCAGATGAGGTCCTTCGTAGTGGAGTTATAGTGATTCTAGATCTCTTCCTCTTAGCTGGCTCTTGCTCTTCCGTCGGTTCCGAGTCTTCCACTACTGAAACTGAAGTTTGAAGTGAATCTTCCCCTTCTGTTCGGGATGTATCTCCAACTGCGCGAACCAGGGGCTTACTACTGCCACCCCTGCCTCTACTGCCTCTATTCTTGTATAGCGGCATAATCTTCCTTTCACATTCCTTCGCAAGAACTACACAACAGACAACATAATTTCATAATCTGCATTTATAATTCACACTTTAAGTAACAAAACAAGATAATGACCAGTTATTTGAACAATTGAGCAAAATACTTTTATTTTAGATCAGCTTTCGAACTTTCATAACTTAGGGAAAGAAAAAGTTAACTTTCAAACTTACCTACTCTCCTTACTCACTCACCGACTCACCTCACAAGTTCCACAGGAAAGGGAAATGAGCCACGAGCAACAAAATA
>JAHZND010005662.1:0-16561 GCA_027744115.1 Acrocyrtus sp. NNG-2020
TTCCGACGAAATTGATTGTTTGTTCCAATCTTCATCATCAATGCGTCTCGAAATGCTTATTTAGTTCAAATGATACTTTAAAATCAAAAACTAGTTACTGCACAAATAATATTCTGCATCCTATCTTTATTACTCATAAATTGCGAAAACCTATCTATTCCAGTTTTGAAAGTACTTCAGCTGCAATAAAAAGGGCTAACTGTGTGTGGCATGTACTTTCCCTTCCTTTTCCTTCCCTAATTGCGGGACAGCAGAGATCTGTTGTGAAAGCAACGAAAGCACAACAAACAAGCATGAGTACGGTTCGGGTTGAGTTACCTAGTTGGTTTGGAATTGGACTGTTTGGAGTATAGTACTATGTCATGTGTAATGTCTCAATTGTACTTTTATCATATCATTGACATTGGTAAAAATAATATTTTTTATTATTTCAATGTGATTTGTGAATTCCTTATTTCAGATTCATCTATAATCTTCGGTTTCAGTTTTAGATACATAGCAAATAAGGTAAACTAACTAAATCAAATAATTTTGTTTCTGGAGAAGAGAAGAACAAAATTATAATCCATGTAAAAGAATAATTTATCATATTATATACCCATAGCGTTGAACACCGCACATTACATGTGTCGTGTCGCATCTATTATAAAACTAAACTTGTGCAGCTTGAGCTTACATAATAAGTACATACTAGTATTACCAAGCAAAGTAATAAAGATATAAGTTTAATGTAGGTATGTATGTGTAATTTTGGCGTGCTTTTAATTCGTTGTAGAAATGGCGTCAGGTAAATTTGCTGCGTCATCTACTATGTCGAATGCTCCTGCAACGCCTGCAGCTCCCACAACACCTAGACAGTCAATTCAGGAAATTCTGCCTAGGAAAGGATATCTACATTGTGAAGACAGTTTAACATTCGTTCTTTGTAAACCTAAACTGCTTCCTTTGAAGTCGTTTACAATGGAAAAGTTAGAAAAAATTCAGGCTGATGCTGTAGAGAAAGCCAAGAAAGAGATGGACGCAACAAGTCTAGATTGAAGGCGATGTTATAGTAGTAAATATAATTTTACTAATTTTTCAATGAATTTAAGTTGCAAACTATTATTCTTTATCAATTTATCAAAATAGTGTTTACTAATGCTAATATTTTTTCAGTTTTTGGTACAAACATTACATATAGTGATATACATCCAAGTGAATTAAGATATTTAATAATAATAATACGTGTTGATGCCGAAATTGATGTTGGAGAGGGAAGTTCGTTCTGAAGGCTGCAAAGAGTCAGTCTGTGGCTGATGATCTTGCATATTGTAATACCAGTTTGCAGTTTAAAAAAACAAAATGCTGGAAGAGATATTGTACATACCTATATTATACAACCACAGTTATTAAATTGTTATACAACAATAAGTCATTTTAAATGAAGTTATAACAAATTAATTAGACAATTTTTTATTGCATAAATCGTCTTGCATAATTAAATAAACATACATACCATCTTCTTGGAATCGGAAAGACAAAATGTGCATATTTTTGAAGGGGTGGTGGCCGACTGATTGGGAGTATACGACCCTTCCTGTGAACAGGATGTGTGGACGTTGAGATGTCCCTTCCCTTTCTTCTTCCCCGCAGGGAACTACGAAATTAAAAGTTTCCCGAGACTTTGTACGTATCTCTATTTTCTACTTTCACATTATCACATTTAATTGTAGGATCGTACAGCGTAAAAGATTGAAGACGAAGTCTTACCCTATAGAACGTGGCAGGAAAGATGTGAAATGTAAAATGTAATGAGAAATGCATTATTATGTCAATTTCAAAGAACAAGGAGATTAGTAGCACACTAATTAGAATGGCCAAAATTCCGGCGCTCAATGTAATTCGTGAATTCGTCGTTAATGCAGAGATTATATTAGATGTTTTATGTATGTAATACAACTGCTGCTTCATTCATGTCGTTAATGAAAGTTACTTATTTACCTTTGCGTTTTCCCGTTCCCTATTATTTCCAGTGGTAAGTGGCGCTCCTACGATGATCCTTGATCTAGACTGAGTTTGTGAGCGTGCACGATTTTCATTCCACCGTTATTGGATTATTTTTTATGTTTCTAGAGCGCTTTGTAATATTCCCGTTATCTTTCTTTAGTGACCACAGTGCTGGATCATCCTGGTCCAAAGGAATCAGTCTTCCACTTGGATCGTATCATTTTGCCCCAGAAAGTACAATACTTGTTTTACTTTACCAAAGCTACTTGTATATGAAAAAGCTCTACGCTAAATTATGTTTCGCTTATTATATCATTGATTAATTTCATGAGATTTACTAAAGACTCAAGTAATACTGAAGGCGGCATTCTACCCCCTCCCCCCAGGGTTACCAACTTACCCATCCTAATTTTTAAAGCCAGCGAGCATGGAAGTGTTCAAGATTCAATCGGACTATCTATCGGAGAAGTAAAAGAGGATCAACACTGTCAACACTCGACGATTTTACATACCTAGTTTTAGTTTTAATCCCAGAGATTTGCATTATACCATTATACATTATACAAAGTCATAGTGTAAAGTTACCTACCTATACATATTATTTCAATTTTACACTCCAGCTTCAGGTACAACTTCAATTTCCTAATTCCAACTACGCGATTCGCGAATGAGGTGTAAGAAAATAGCAGGACAGAAGAGAAGCAAGAGCCGTTTTCATGTTCATTCGTGATCAATGATCATAAATCATAATACCAACCAAGCACTACTACAACTACTACAAGCTAGCTGTAAAAAATCAAAAATTCCATTGTTTGCCTTTTCCTGTTTTCCTTGATCTTTCATTGCATTGTTTTCAGCTTCTGCTATCATAAGGTTCACATCAAAAGTCTCGGCTAGCCCCAGACTGGCCCGCCGCTCTGTCCCAGCGGGTTTATTATGCAACGGTCGTTGCAAAAGAAAAATGTAAACAGCTAAAAAAAATCAGAGGCTGAAGCTAAGGACTGAGAGGAGGAAGGAGAAAGACGAGCGGTGCACCTGCTGCACTGTAAACAGGGTCTGAACAAAAGCCAGCAACAAAAGTAGAAAAGGTGAATTGAGAACGAGAAGATAAGTCAGCAGTCAGCTACTTAGCTTTGGCATAGTTTATTATTTTGGAGAAAAGTTTATTTTGCGGAATCTTTTTGTTGTGGAATTATTTCATGATTAACAAGTCCTTAATAATTCAGCATTGCCTAGATTAATCAGTGTTAAAAATAAGAAAAAAAATGGAATGGACTAGATCGTATCAGTAGACAGTTTGGAAAAATTCAGTGACAAGTGCGATTAGTATTAATTAGTTAAATTGAGAATTTAGACAAGTGAGATGTGAAAGGACTAAGGCTTTGGTGGTTAATTACGTGATGATTTAAATTCAATAGAAGTAAGCACAAATGCCCAATTACAGTGTTGGATACGATACGGTACGGAAGCTGCTTTCTGCGCAGCGTATGCAAGTTTAGCAATTAAACTAAAACTAAACAAACTAAAAAAAAGTGTCACGGCACCGCTGAGAAAACAGAAAGCGCTTACTTTTTTATTCATCAGTAGTATCTCACATTGTTTTATTTTGAATGCATAATTTATAGCATTTGCTGATTTTTATGAGATGAGTTAGTTTTGAATTTGATTTATTTCCAACAGGAAAGGAAAGGTGGAAATTAAGTTATAAACGCAGTAGTGCGAAATCAGTTAAAATGTTGAGTGCAGAAAGCAGCGTGACACGGTCGGCCAGTTTACGGGAACCTTACAGGGCTACAAAACTTGTAAGTTTACAAACTCGTAGGTTTAATTGTAAAAATTTTTTATATGCCGATTTTCACATTTTCAAATAATTAATGCATATTATATTAGGCTAGGCTAATCAAGTGTGTGATGAAAATGAACCTTGCTATTTTTCCTCGCTATTTGCAGTGGCTGGAAGCGGTTGCAATATTCAGAAGGGGTGTTCCGTTAGGAAGGCACAGAAGCTATTTAAAAGCTTATGAAGATTGCTTCGTTGCTCATGATGCCATTGGATGGTTCCATAAGAAACTTCAAGAGCAATTTGACGCGTGTATTACAAGAAAACAGTCATTGCAGCTCTTGCAAAAGTTCTACAAATCTGGAATATTTGTTCCAGTTTCCTCGCGAGCTTCCTATGCAGAAGACACTCTACCATATATGAATAAAGAGACTGACTTTAAGGATAACGGATCGTTATACAGGTAGAATAATACAAATATCGGGCCTACAATTAATATTACATACATTATATTGCATTGCTTCTATAAAATACTTTTGTAATTAGGCATTTACAATAATTATTAGTATTTAATAGTCATTCTATTGTAGTTTCTCTATATTATATATTTCCTTACTATTGCAATTGTAATTTTGAATTTTGTTTTGTGAAATACTAATAAGTATTATATGAAATAGAAAATACATAAAATGAAATACATATTTTGTTGTAGATTGTCAGGCTATACTTCAGATAACAATGATACTCTGAAGCAAGTAAAGCCAAAACGAACGTTGTCTAAAAAACTGCTTTCACAAATCTCGAAGGAGAAACTTCCGTCACCATCCAACTATCAGCAGAAATACAATGTAATTATAACTCCACTTTCCCTGGATCAAATTCATATCATTTGGAAGGATGTGTACACTCATAGGTAAAGTGCACATAGTAAACCTACTTTTACATACCTTTTGCATACAACTATGATACTTAATATTAATGTAGTATAGTGGTATTTTACTATAATGGACTTTAAGTAAGTTGACTTGTTTTAAGTCATAATACAAAATACAATTAAAATAATATTTATTTATCATTTAATAATATCTAATCTTGGCATCTTGGTTTTTTAAAGTCTAAAAGTAATTATTTATGTGAAGTCGTAAAAAGTCCAATTTATCCGTTTTTGTAGGAAAATTTTAAAGTTTCGAAAACTAAAAACTGAACTTCTTCTTGTCCTTATTTTTAGATTTGTTCAAATAGTTGGATGTGAAGCATTTCAGGCTTTTACCAACGTTGAAATTAAAGGACAAAACATTTGCCATAACCTTACACGAACGGGCAAATATGGCATCGTAATTGTTCCCAATCCTGCTGAAAATGTGCCTGTATGGCTTGATGGAGCAATGAATACTCTTGCTACTTGTAAGTACCTATGTATTTTCATTTTCAAAACAAACGGAATTAGAAATTATCCGTTCCAATGACTGCAATTGATTTTTCTTATTGCTTTTTTTCAGTTCCAAACTCAAACGCAGGCAGAAATCGTGACCAAACTCTCTGTCACGTGAACTATCCCGGTCTCGAAAATGATATTTTTAAGTTGATTAAAGACTATTTCCGCTCATACATGGGATGTCCTCTCTTAACCTTCGAGCTTTATGATGCGTGCATTACAACGTTTATCAGAGCTGAGCTTTTTGATTTCAATGCTAGACTTTACTCGTCAAAGACTACCTCTGTTTCAAGATCTAGATTGTGCCATCAGCTTAATTTGCCAGTGACTACGATCTCTGTTGCGGCCGGACGCACGTCTAGAACTCCCCAGAGCAAGAACCTAAGCGAAGAACAATACCCATTTAATGCTTCAGAATCCGTAGAAAATCTTATCATGGATATTCTGACACCATCAGCACTGCGAGAAGCTGCTCGTCGTGGAAGAGGAGTAACGGGAAAAATTCAACCTAAACGGATAATCCCTATCCCTGGCCCAAATTCTTCTGGCTTAGATGTATCCATGAACCCCATGGAAGACTCGATATTGAAATCGATTCCAGAACCCATGTCTGCAAAATCATTTACTGCAGATCGATACAGAAATCCATTTTTCTTTGAAACTGCATTTACAGGCTGTAACAGCCCAGTTACTCGAGTTGTGTCTGAAACTGAATTAAAAAGCACCTTTTGCACATTACCAAGGAAGGCTTCCACTGTGCAAGTTGGCCCAATGAGCACACCCCCAAGATTCGTTTATGAAAATCCCAATTTAGAATTATCCGCATCGGATATGATTCACCATCCCCGATACTCCAGGATACTGAAGTCATCTGTTATTGGAAATCAAACTCCAACTTATTCTTTTTATAACTATTCCAATAATTCGGACTCTTTTGATTCGTCAGAAAATAGTTTCCATCACACACTGCCTAATAAGAGTCACTCCTCAGTAAATCTCAGCGATGCAGTGAGGGACAGAGCTCCGTACGTACCAGGAGGTGAACATACATGTGGTAGAAATCCTCAAGGTATAGCTGCTGAATATGCAAAATCACCTAGTAAAAGTGCACGTCGAACTCTAGACTACTATTATGGGGCTGATGCGTGTGTACCGGGTAATTTTTGTTTTGTTGTTACTGTTTGTTGTTTGTTTTACTAATGTTGTGTCTTTTGTAACTCTTTGCGTTTGTTAGTCACATAACATTCTTTTCATCTTCATATGTTTAATAGTTGAATGTCTGTCTGAACTGGGGTTATGGGGCGGGGTTTCTTGATATATGTGTGTTCAATGATAGATAACTGTTCGTGTTCGTTGAATTAAAGTTAAATAGTACTTGCATCCTTGCTTGTTGCTTTGTTTGAGTGTCGATGTCGATAAAAGTGTGTTCATTTTCTGTGTTCTTCTGTTATATGAGTTCATATTAGCGCTTAGTTTGATGTGTACTTTACTTTGATACTTTGGTGTTATTTTTCTTGACTTACCTATGTACTTTCTTTTTAACGTCAATATATGGGTGTCCGCTGCCCGAACCCAGAATCAGGCACAGGCACGGACCAACTCGACTCGCGCTTTGTAGTCGTATGGCATAACTAAAATAGAATACTAAATCATACGTCAGATAAGATAAATTATTGCTGAAATATTAATTCTTCCCTTTCCTCGAGATCAGATTTCATATTCTAAATCCTATTGCTATTTCCTTCAATATTTTAATGGGTCATTTTACGTAAAATGATCTACGTACGTAAAATGAAAAGAATATGAAGGAAGGGTTTGGGATACAAATCAGATCGCAACAGTGGATCAGTAAACAGTGTGAAAATAAAACAAATCTTTCGTTTGAACTGATTTCAGGTCTAATGACGCCCGAGGGAAAGCGAATGGCTATTGCTGCATTTCGTTTACTAACGTTACTGTTGTCTCCAGCTCAGAGAAAGCATTTACAACTTTTGCTGGGATTCATGTCTAAAACATCAAAAAACGAGAAACTAATGCTGGATGTTGCAGTGTCCACAAGAGCATTGGTAAGTTACATACTATGTTAGTTAGTTTGTTATGAAATGAAAGACGAGAAATGTGTATACCTAAAAATGCAGCTGTTATTAAGCAAAATATGAATTATTAAAAGTCTTATTTGTCATTGTCATTTACCCTTGTTTATATTGCAGATAATCAACTCTTTCTTCAGGACAATTCTTAATTGTTCGGATCCCTCCGAATTTGACGAATTACTTGCCCTCCGCATTGTAACTTTTATGGTTGACAATTATGCAGATATTTTTGATATTGTAGAGGAAGCCGAGTTGGTTCGACAAGTGGAGGAAATAATTTCAGAAGAGCAAGTTACAAAGGTACATGTATACTAAATACCAAACCTGCTATTTCTAAATATTGAATATTCATTCTAAACTAGCTATAAAGACTGAAGAAGGGGTTATAATACCTACTTACCTGCTCAAGGAGCATTAATGCTTCTATACTTAAATACAATCGATAATAACTTTTGTCTTTGAAAACAATAGATTCCAGTGAAAGAACCTACTCCGCCACCAGTCTCTTCTGTTAACGATTCTTCATTGAAAAAAACCAAAAGCAAATCGTCAAAGTCGAAACTAAAAAGACTGAGTTCTGAGAACAAAGAAAATGAAAATGTCCGTTTGCAGTACTGTAGTAGAATTAGTTTAGATGAGTATGAGGACCAGAGGCTACTAGGTGTGGGTGGGACATCTCAGTCACTGAGGAACTTGCTTGACAATATTGCAATGGACCCTCAAATGGATGATGAATTCAGGAGGAAAAAACTTATTCAGGTGTGAAATAGCTATGTCTTGTATCGGTTTTTATGTACCAGTGTATACAAGTAACCTTGCTTAATAACTGTTTTGTAAAATACCAATATAAGCTGCTATTTTAGGCAGTTAAAGTATGGCCACTAACTAACTCCTACGTTACGTTATAATAATTACACTTGATTTTTTTATTATAGTTTAAGAAAGAATATCCTCATATATTTTATGAGCGATATGGCGATGCAGAACTTGAATACTTGAATGAATCAATAAAAGAAGAAAAGCGTCGAGAACGCCACCCATTTTCGGCCTTATTGAAACCTTTCCGAAGAAATTAGTGAAGTACGAGCTGACAGGCAACCGAAAACTACAAAAGTGAGCCGTTGATTAATACCACCGGATGACCGGATCAGTGTTATTTTTTGAAGTGTCATTAATTACTATTTGCTTGGTTTTAATTTCGTTCATAAGCAGAATAGTATTACATTTACTGTATAGAATACGAATACATCATAACATTAATAGTAGAACTTATATTTAATTTTATTTATTAAATAAATAGTACATACATAAATACTGCATGCCAAGTTTTTGTAGATACCTTTATTGGTATCAATCACATTGACTGTAGTTAGGAAGTATGTAATTATATTCTACGATTTATTTGCTGGCTTTAGTTAGTGTTAATTTTGTTTTGAAAATACCAATAATTTTTATCTAAACTAAGACAATCGATAAATTCAATCAAGTTTATTACGAAAATTGTTTATATATTTTATAAGTTAAAAAGTAAAAATAAATTACTACCTATTACTATTAATATCATATTGTTACAGTATAGATTCAAAAACTTTATTTTAAGTTTAACTTTTGTATAGCTGAAGTTGGCTATTAGTAGGCAATAGGCATTAAGGCATTTGTTACATTTCACGTCGGAAAATTTACAATGATTTGGAACAAACGCAAACTACCGCTTTAATTGTATGCAATGTAATGAAGACATCGGCCTATGAAGAGTGTAACTATACCTCTTTTAGTGTTGATGATATTCTCATATTGTGACAGATGGCGTATACTAGTCTCCATCCCATTCCCTCTTTGGTTTGTAGATTTATTCTAAAAGGTAAGCAGGTTTCACCATTTGCTGGGAGGGAAACCTGCCTGTACAGCAAGGCAAGCTGATTAGTTACTACCCATTAGGTATCATTTCACTATATCTAAAACTCTATGCTATTGTGAATGGCAAAGTGAAAAATTAATAGCATGATGAATAGGAGTCTCCCGATCCATATCCTAAAGTTAAAGTTACTGCTAATGAGTGTAGTATTAAGTACTATGATGGCAATGGCAAACAGGTAAGTTTTCTTTATTGTCGTTACGCTCGATCGAGTAACGGTGTCAGAAAAAATGATTGAAACTAGAGTTTTGTTCAAGAAATTCATAGTATTCATATCCAAGTAGAAGAACTAATTTCGGCTACCTTGCCTTTCTGGAAATTTCTTTTTCGATTTTCGTATACGTACGTACATTACATTGTAATAAGCCGACCACAAAAGGCATTTTATGTTCTTGATCAGAGCATATTTCTGAAGAAGTTGGCAGAAAATACAACGTATTGACATTAATACTGTGAGCTGATAAAGTGCAAATTTTGTGCTCCTTATTTTCTTTTCCAAGTCATGGCAGTGTCTCCTCTTTACAGTGCTAAATAAATCAGATAAACTTGTAAGTTGTGTATGGAATGATATGGAATACTACAGGGGACTAGAATACTAGAAAAAAGGATAAAAAGTGTCACAGTTGTCGCCCACCTCCCACTTATCTCTTACCAGCTCAACCGAGTAGACTTCCTTTTAATAAAACAAAAGCAATAAACTATCTTCTTTTTCCCCTATTTGGGCTATATAACTCCAAAGCTCTCCTTTATCATACAAGGGTTTGGATGATAACAGATCAAAAGGATAAAGTAATACCAAGAAAGGAACAATGTTGAATAAATGCACGAACTTTCTTTCTCTCAATGTTTCTGCGGGGGGAGTTGCATTGTATCCCCAGAAGAATAGCCTCTTCCTCCACTTCTCTACGACTGTTATCCGTCACTTGCAGTTCCCTTGTTCTCTTCCAGGCACGCACTCAACCAGCCGTGACATTCTTGGCACTGCTTGCTTTTTTTGTAACTTTAGCTGTCAGCAAAGTAATATTGGAGAACATATGAGGTAAATAAATAATATTACACCACTACATATGCGCTCATCTAACGAGTTCAGCTGTAATATGCTAAACTTTTTGAAGCAAAGCTATTCTTGGTATTCTTATCAGCGTGAACTACGTTAGGAATCATTCTCTCCAAAATAAATGTCTATTCCTGGGATCCGTCTCCGTAAATATTGCTAGTTCTAAGGGAATATTGTATTCCTTTCTTTCCTTTTATGCGTATAACCGAATTCTCAAGCTTTTTAAACTGCAAAATAAAATTCCCTTTCTGCTATACCTTCCTTGTCTCATCGTATGAAACTTCTCCCCTTACTTTACTTGCCGCGACATGAAACTATCCGGATTTCCTTAGAATTACCTCAACAAACAGAAAGTATAACAAGTCCTCAAAAAGCTTTTTATGCTAAAAGTAGAAAGGACTTTTCCAGCTACAAGGAATGGAAATGAAGTAACTGTTCCGCGGAAATGTGCCACCAGCGTCAAGCTATATGTAGACTGCATGGCGGTACCAAAGTCACCGTAGTATGTACACATATACAAACTTTGAGAATAGACGGGGTGCTTTCACAGGAATGTGTAGAAAGATTTGCAAGCATATAAATGTTTATTAAAGAGCAATAAAAGTTTGCAAAATGCTGACTATACTGTGCGAAGTAAGAATGAAGGAGTTATTCTGTGAAAGACTCCATTATTTTTACGATATATGCCTAACTTGCATACGCCGTACCTATCACCAACCACCAGGGGCACAAAAGGCAAAAACCGGCTGCCTCATACAAAATGCCTGGTTCCTGTTAAGCACGTAACAATGAAACACTCTAGACTGCATGGCGTCTTTTTCCTGTGAAATGTGAGGGAGCGAAAGAGGTAGGCAGGAAGTTGGTTGAACGCAAATGAACTGGTCTGGTTAGATAGATATGCCTACACAGTACACACACCTTGTGCAAA
This sequence comes from Acrocyrtus sp. NNG-2020, assembly GCA_027744115.1. Lineage (NCBI taxonomy): Eukaryota > Metazoa > Arthropoda > Collembola > Entomobryomorpha > Entomobryidae > Acrocyrtus > Acrocyrtus sp. NNG-2020. The sequence goes on from JAHZND010005662.1 coordinate 11,195, forward strand.
TGTTGGAATAAATAAAAATTTACGTTTTCCTTTGTCTTCTCGGTTTCCTGCTCCTCTGCTTGTTCTCGTTACTGCGAGTTTATTTATTTAAAAGGAGCAGCATGTGTGCAGTTGGACTATTCACGCTGGATGTGTCTGAAAAAATTAGGGTTTGGAGTTTCAAACGGAAGCATTTTCATGCGCTTTCTTCTGCTTCTTCTGCAGTAGCAAATTAAAATACAAAATCCTACAGTTTATAGCTTTAAGCGGGTATGCGCGTACATGTATTCTGTATGCATACTATTCTTTCATGAAAGCTAGAAATGAGTTATACAGCTGCATATGAACACTTCTAAAAATCAGTTCCTGGAACTGCTACTCCAGCTTGACCGCCTATCCACTTTCTTTTTCTTCGTAATAAATTCATGGTTTGGGGTAGCTTATTATCAATCATCCACGAACTTTTTTGTCCATGAAATATTCCTAGTACTCTTATTGCTCGGATACTTTCATTTAAATTTTCGGTCAGTGAACAGTACTTGCCTACATATTGTTTAGCTAATCTCATTTATTGTAGATTGGATCAATGTTTAGGTATTAAAGTTATAATACGTTTTAATTCTTATGTTTTAATACATTTTTTAAAATGTGTAGAAAAGTGTGCTTATTCCTACATTTGAGAGCTCAAGTCCTACTTGTGTATTTGTAGTTTGCATGCGTCTATCCCTATCCCGAAGCGTCATTGAATTGTATTATTCATTCACAGATATTTTTAATGAAAATTGTAATACCTATTACCTATTTATTACAAACTGAAAAACCAACCGGGCGGATTCCAGATTCCATTCAGCACAATGTACTGAATTTACAATTTACTTTTTCCATTTTGTCACAGGTAAAAGTTAAATAGATATTATTCAAGAATGAAAAATGAGCTTACGCTTGTCGTTCGTATTTCTCTGAGAGATTCGTATCCAGTGATAAATGCATTAATATTATTTCTTTTCCTTTCTTTTCATTATTTGCCCTGTGTCTGTGTGGCTTGACTTATGACTCACTCTGACTGAAGATGATTGTCCTCATATTTATATCCAGTGTATAGAAATATGTAGCTAGAACAGTGCGCCCTATAGATATGGAGTTCTATTATACTTCTATTTGCCTTGAAGTTTAACGAAGAATTCGTTACGGCAGAGCAAAGTCAACTCGTGATAATATATGTCATTACACCGTTTGCAAAATGTCAAGCGGCATCCTTCCTGAGTTCTTTTATTTGCTTCCGTTTTTGTAACAGTTGATCCTTTTCCAGTGAAAGCTGCAGAAACTAAGTCAGCATTAGCAATAAAGGTAACACGGAGGAGCTACTTTATAAGTCACATTTCTTGCCATTATTCTCTGGAAATTGCAGGCTTGGTCTAAATTTAGGTTGTTGGGAAGTCCAGGAAGTGTCAATCAGTTGACGTTCCTGGTAGACATATAAAGGGTCAATTATTGTATATGGACAAATGCCCCGCATTCCTTTTCCTATATTTTTATAATGCTCCTGTGAAACTGTAGCTCAAGTTAAAGGAATTACATAGGTACCTATATGCAATGCCTACTCGTCGAGCACTTTCGTTCTTTATCTAGTAGACTCTTATCCTGGAATAGAACAGAACTTCTAGAACTTCCATAGAGTACTTTTACGGTGTGTATAACAGAAATACTGCGACTGTAGTATTTTTATATCATGTGATTGCTCAATTCATAAACAACCCCGAAATGTGGTGTAAACAATTTCTCGGAATCGGTTTAAGGTCAATAGGCAACATTACGAGAAGTAGCGACGCGTATTACAGAAGACAATCCATTGCCAATTGCTGCCATACCTATACTTGGCCAGAACGATTTAAACACACCAAAACGACCAAAGTCACTTGCATCGCAATCGCAACTATTAATGCTGGTACTGGTCGGCTTTCAGCCAAATTCTTGTTTTCGCGTCGCTAGCTATTTGATACAAAGATATGGCGAAACGCACCTACCTAAAAGAACGGTTTACAATTTCTTTTAGGAATTTGAAAGCTAGCATATGCATACTGTATGAAATGAAATTAGATCAATTATGAATCAGAAGATGTCTTGTCTTGATGCTTTTGTCTAAATTAGGCAATTTATTCTTTAGTAACTGATCTATTTACAGAATGTATTTGCCTGAAAAATAGAAAATGAAAAGTAGTGTCACGTACTCGAAAAGCTTCGACAAGCAGATTTTTTAAAAATATTTTTATCTGTATATCTTTTGTCTAAGCAAGTTTTTGTTGGTAGCTCATAGCATGTGGCCCCACTTGGATAGCTTTCCTGAGAATCCTTCCTCTCTTACGTCATTGAACTTACTTCCATGAAATCTACAATCAGGTTTTTTTCCTCTCCAGTCAGTCTTTCGTCTTCCCTTCCATGTTACTGCCACGCAGTCTAACAATGCGGCAGCAGTAAAATAAATGACTAACGCTACAGGGCATAGACTATTGTAGCTTGTTATTATTTTCTTGCTTAGTTCACCCGCGTTTTCTATGATGCACAGTGCGAATGTTGTACTAGCTGTGGGAAAGGGAGAAAGCTAAGCATTTTGCAGGAAGTTGTTTTTGCAGGCAATGGCAAACCAGTGAGCTTATCAGTCAACTGGAACTGACTGGGCGTAAGCACAGAAGTTTGTTGTTGAGCTGACTTCTCAAAGCAAGTGCAAGGTTTCAATAGTAATTTCCTAGGTGTCATTTCAAAGCATGCAATGCCCTGAAGTCTCTTCCCTTTTGTCCACCAAACAAACATACAAGACAAGAATTTTTAGGAAAATTTGTCGACAACCCATCCTAGCTTTATACTAGTACGAAACGAACCACTTTTAATAGCCCCATAAATGCTTATATATATTCAGTTTACGTTTCCCAGTTCGATAGAAACTGGCGGGCGCGACTGCAGATTTACCATGTTCGCCATGTGCGATAACGGGTCAACGAAAAGCTCTTCAAGAGATTACTTACTTGTGCGGGGTAATATAAAACTTCATTTCATATTTACAGTGTCGTTTATGCGACTGAAAATTGCAACTTTATTGACACAGACTAGCGGTGCAGCAATACTGGGAGAACGAAGACTGCATGCGTACATTTTATTAGCTTACTTTACTAGAATATAAAGTTCTTCAATTTCCTTCTCCAATGATAATCCCTAGCCATCCATAATCTACAAAAATACATTTCCGACTTAGATCGAGACAAGCCAACGCTATAAATAGAGTTTTAATATAGGAAATGTGGGCCATGTGCATTATATGACTGAAAGAAATATTAAAAATGTAGATACTCTCAAAAAAAGGAAAGTTGCACGAAGCCAATTTGTTCATCTTCGTTTTTTATGCACACAAAATTCTTGGAAGATGTGGCGTGCCATGCATTGAAGTCGGGAAGGATGGGCTTCCGCACTTCTAACCTAAACATTTTTCAGACTTAACCGTTCCGTTGTTGGACAAAAACTGAAATCCTTACTTCCACGTCTTAACGGAAAACAGGATAGAAGGAATGGAGGTTAGATAGGAACTTTTTTTTCGCTTTTTTTGATACGCTTGATAGTACACCGCACTGATGGTGCATGCACCAGGGTGTGTTTAGAACGAACAACGAAGGGAAGCCATCTCTACTGACTCTACTCCAGTTGAGTGCTGCTACTCGAATGAAATTCTGTGTTCTTCGTTTTCTTTTCTTTACGTGCTTTTCCTTTCCCAGTGTTCGGTCGCTTCATCTAATAATATCCGAATTCCAAGAAACTTTAGTCGATAGAACACACTCACTCAGGTTCTGCTTTTTTTATCTTCACTTTCTTAAAATGTTTGCTTTGGGAGAGATTAAACTGCCATAGTTCTTTCCTGCATTTGGACGGAAGTAGCTTGCTCACAGAAAAAAAGCTATTATTTAAACTAATGAGAAAGGACTTATATCTCAGGATGCAATCGCGATATCTAATTGCTCATCTCCGCAATACCGGAGATGAAGAAACTAGTACAAGTTGATTGTGAAATCACCTACAGCGTAGAACGCACTAAAGTTTTGACTTTATGGGTTTATGACGTGCATTGCACATAGCATACATAGTTCTTTAGCACTTTTCCATTATTGTGGATGCAAAAATGAAGTAAGAAAGGCTAAAATAAGAACTACTTTATGCTCGTGCCCAAGTGACAACACCAATTGAAGGGTATTTGCAAACCACTTGATGTGCTTATTTTCTACTTGGAAATTGGGCTTAAAATAGTGTAAATGTTGGCAAACTAAATGTGTAAGCAGGGAAATGTCGTTAAACTTGGCATTTACAGACCTGTACATATGCTATGCTTCTGCTTTCGTTACATTTCAGAAATCAACTTGCTATATTTCGTTTTTGCGAAACTTACTATATATCAGAAGAGGTTTCATTCGTATACTACTACACTTATTATATCTATAACTGCAAAATGAGGAGATTTGTACAAATGATAAAGTAATTATTGGTTTGTTTGCAAATAGTATTGGATCTGGGCATTGCATCCCGATAGGGGAGAGTACTCATTATTAAAGTTAACAGCTTATTGCCTACGTATGTAGGTAAATACCTACCTCTACCTATAGGCAAATAATATCTTTAATTATAAAATAGGAGATAGACTCCCATTCCTGTTATTGCCCTCATAGATTCCAGCTCTGATTCCATGCAGCCCGGCCCGAGTGGTCTTGTGCCTTCCACTCAAAGTGCTACTTCCTGCAGTGCTTGGGAATTAATGAGACTTTCTCCAGTCCACAGTTCGTTGAGTGTCTTATACTATAAGACAAGATGAGCAGGAAGTTGCATTTAGCTTACTTTATTTATCCAACCGGATGAAAGTTTTTCGTTACTTGGCTTGCCACAAGTAATGTTAAATGTGATAGACTGAGCGGTAAAATTAGTTTGGATTGGAGGAATATTGCATTTTTGAAGTTTTAGGTAAGCATAAAAATCATTTGCTTCATTTACATGGAAATGGATTCCGTGTCTCGACATTCCAGACTACCGGGCCTATTTTCCTCAGCTAAAATCCCTGTGGGGGTATTATTTTTCTTTCCCAATCCTCAAAGCATCTTCTAGGGTGAATTCTCTGTAATCTTTTGCAACACCCACTCGTCAAATTTCTTTCTACTGAACGAAACTCTATACCTGATTATCTTCTTTTATTGCATTCTGCCCAATTTGCTTTCACTTTCTATTTCTACCACTCTTCATGCATGTAATTTTGCAATATTTTATGTAAGAAAATCATCACCTTAATAAAGATTGCTTGGTTCTTCCGACTGGTGACTGGGGCTAAACGATATGACTAATATTTACAAGCAATAGAAGAAA
>JAHZND010005663.1:0-10528 GCA_027744115.1 Acrocyrtus sp. NNG-2020
CCAACTCTTTTTTAAGCAAATAAAAATTTGAACTATCACTGCTAATTACGAAACCAGAACGATTCTTAAGACACCGCCTCAAATGTAATTTGATCTCCAATGACACCTTAATTGTTCGTGAAAGCTACGTCACACATAGCAACAAATAAACGCACAGTGGCCGGACATTTCATCACAGTTTATTCAAATATTCCACTTTCTCAAAACTAGTGTGCAAATACCGGATTTCATAAAAAAATTTGTGCCTATCCCGGACTTCCATGCTGTGTACCGATGATGAAAAATTTGACATGCATTCTTTTCGTGATCGGCTATAAGTGGACTAACTCTATGTTAATTCTGAAAGCGTTAAGAAATAATTAATCTCAACAACAATCGTTCTTCTTTTTTGAGCGGCCAGACTGTCCCATGCCCGTCGTCCTAAGTTGAACGGTATCCTGCTTAGTTTCCTCTATTTGTTGTTGCTTTTTTGTACGAAGCACTTGCTTAGTGATGGCCATGAACATCTGTGTACAGATTAAACAAGAAATCAATATAATTAACAAACTAAACTAACTGATCAACAGTTTTTATTGCTTAAAATTAAAATAGTAAAATAGAGCCGTACCTCCTCTACATTTATGTTATCCTTTGCACTGGTTTCAAATAATTGGATTGCCATTTGATCAGCGAACCTCTGGGCATCTGTTGTGAGAACTACTTTACGTGATGGGTCATCATTCTTATTACCAACAAGTATTTTATTCACCATGTCGCAATTCGTCTCTATTTCGTGGAGCCACCTTTTCACGTTTGCGAAGGACTCTCCGTTTGTCACGTCATACACGATTATGACCCCATGTGTACCACGGTAATACCTAGCAAAGACACGAGCATACACAATTAACTTCATCAGTGCTGACTAAATTTACTTCCATTTTCAATAAATTATTGTATGCACTACATTGTCTTATAAAATTTTAACAGGATACAACTTACGTTGATGTTATAGTTCTAAACCGTTCCTGCCCAGCAGTATCCCAAATCTGAAGTTTTACTCGTTCTCCATTCACTACCAGAGTGCGTATTTTGAAGTCTACACCAATTGTGGTAATATAATTTGTAGAGAATACATTATCAGCAAATCGGACTAGTAGTGCACTTTTCCCCACCCCTGAAAGATAAGTAAAAAGTTACAGACAATTCTATGAAATCAATCTCACAACATAACAATCAATTTAAAAATTTAAAAATCTGCCGTAAAGCTTAACTGCTTACCAGAATCTCCAATAATAAGGAGCTTAAATAGATAGTCATATTCCTTAGATTGACCACCGGGACGATGTGCCATTTTTTGTGCAGTTTAAAAAGGGACTTCTAAACCTCAATTTACTAGTTACATTTATATTACGAAGAAATTAGCTGTAAAAGGATGTCATTCATCTCTTAGGAATCTCTTGGAAAGTCAAATATTTAATCCATTTTCATCTATGTAACAGTAGTACGGTCATAACAGCAAATTTCACAAAACTGCTTAACCGAAAATCTTAATAATGTCATTTATTGCACTTGATCAAATTACACTTTAATTGCATCAATATCAATCACACTGAACACTGCATCTGGAATCCTCCAAGAAGAATAAATTACAAATTTCCCATAATATTCCTTCCGCAGCCAAGAATAAATAACTCTGTCCTATCAAACTTTACTCAGGTTTACTCAATATTAATTGCACTGGAAACAAACTTTTCCTTCTCCACAAACTCAAATGCTAGGAAGTGTCAGTTGAGTTGGAGCAGTCTCATTCCCTCTCCTCTTAATTCGGGTGGTCCACTCTTACAAAGTCTCTTGCATTACCTATTAAAAGTTATAGATACAATTAAAACACAATATTGCATCTGATTTATTAGCAAAAATTTTTACAATATAGCAAACTAAATTACTACCTACAACGAAAACTGACACAGTAAATACCCATAAACACCTACAGCCTAGTTTATGGAATGCCTATTTACGACCTATGACCAATGACTAGACAGAATTTGCACAGTAAATCTCAGAACAACAAAATGAAAAGTGCAGTTTAACTAGACTAAAAAATTAATCTCAAACTAGTCGTTGAAAGTCGAATGAATTTAATAAATTATCAGTAAGCTGATCACAAATTTTTATCAAGTTTTATAGTACGTAGAAAGTTTCCTTTTATCTAATTCCTTTTATATTCCATGCATTTTGCCATGACTCAAAACGAAATCATTTTTTTCCTCTAGCAAAGACAAAAACACCCACCACACCACCTTACATTATTCTACAACAGTTATCTTCCAATAATTTATATATCCTCAGTTTTAATTCAGTTTCTCCTTCTCGTCTCTCTAATTGCATTGGAATTTCAGTATCGTCCACTATAAATTTGCTCTTTGGTCACGTCCTGGCCACAAGTCTCAAGTTTAATGCTTGCGCTAGCATAAATCGGTTCATTACCATTCACACCAAATCTGCTAAACGATACAATTCTTTTTTATATATTTAACTAGCTGGGGTAACTTAAGTTGCTTTCATCCACCCAATAAAAATACAGTTTTAACTAGACCATGAGCACGAGAGAGTAACTCCTCCTAACCTAATACATAATTTATTTCAGACAAAAGCCACGTTAAAAAATATTCTGCACGAGAAGGATAATAATATCATCAGACTCTACAAACCTCTCTACATCCCTCACATTACCTTCTAGCATCGCAACATAATTATACATCTTTTTTTTAACTGTTTAACTTTACTATACACATACCATCCCAATTCCCACTGCATACACATTTTCACTGTTTCCTCCAACAATTTCTTAACCTCTCCTTTTGTTCCTTCTCATGTCTACACTAATTATGCCTTTCTTCTTATTAGCGCACGTTAACCCAACGTGCATTTTTATTTAAGCCATCATCTTCCTTCCTATCACAAAGGGCTTGCACATGCTTACCCACGTTAAATTCATTTTTTTTTTAAATTTTAACTGCTCACCATATAAATATCTTCCAACTTTTTTTTTAGTACGAACGAACTCCTTTTTTTTCCTTTGTGGCGATTCCGAGTTGCGAACACAAAATCAACTTTTAGCTTTAGCTCACTCCTTTAATACAGGCGAAAACTCCCAAAAATATATATCTAAAAATATATTTCCTAACACAGTATTTTTATATTTTTAAAAAAATTTCAGCTACTTTTTTTTATTATTCTCTCTGTATATTTATGACAGACGCAACCAGTCAGCAACATCAGCATCAGCGTCACTGTCTAAAAAAAATCGCCTGTTATCTTACAATATCATAAAAACCATAATTTTGTTTTATCTCAATTTTCTCGTTCACTTTAGCCCAACTAAAAGCGTAGCTGAAATTTAGGTAAGTGAGTATAAAGTGGAGAGTTATTACTTTTTTACTAATCACTTCTCCCAGAGAGTGCACTACTAACGTACGTAGTAGTGGTACGTCTTCATAATAGAAAAAAACCAAACAGATTTTTTTGGACTTTTAACTTCGAAAAGTGGATTGTGGATTTGAGAGGTGAGGGTGGTAGTGGTGATGGTGAAATGACGGTGGCGGATGGTTGGAGTTGGAGTTGGATATTATTTTCAATGCGAATGTGAATGCTGCTGAGTCTGAGAGCTGATGCATGAGCATATTGTGTGGTTAATAAGGTTTATAAGGTTTTTTTTTGTACTGCTGCTGACTCTTCTTTTTGGGTGTATATATATTTCTATTATATATATCCATCTACAAAAATCCACATCCATTCCTACAGATATTTTTTCTGCTCTACCAAAATCATGCAATCTTAATGGAGTAGAGAAATAAAATGTTTTTAACACAATAGTGAATAGTGATGCAGCAGGAGCAGCAGGCTGCTCTTGTACACGCTCTTCACAGGACTAAAACTTCTCTACAATAAAATTCCTCCATACGTATACATTTATTATTATATCCTCCACTTTTGCTCGAAATCCCTTTTCATCATGACTATTGGGCTATGGGCTTCTATGTGTGCTGAATGATGGGGTTTCCTCTTACAAAAAAATATGTAATTCTAACTAGTTTGTTAGTTAATGCGCTTCTCTGATGCACTTTGTTCGTTTTTACTCCCGTTTCCCTTTCTTCTTCCCTATTCACTATATTCCCATCATCCAATTTTTACTTAGCGGAGTGCATATAAAAAAAGGGTAAAAAGAGCCAGAGCCAGAGCCCAACACATACAATCCCGACGAGCCCATATCCATTCCAATTCCCTTATTCCCACTCCCAGCCCTAATTCTTTCCCTTCTGCTAACATTTACGCTGCGAAAATATTCCCAGACTATTGTACCTGCTAAAAATGTACTTGCGTGTCCACAAAAACATGACGTAATACAACTCTTATCCTTTTATTTTCAACGGATCAAATACGAACTGTTTGATTTATCTGGGAGCAATAAAAAAAGTAGAAGGAAATCCAGAGACTGGCCATGTCCACAACAGCCCTGGCCTGGCCTGAGTCTTATAATTCCAGACCTGCTATTTCACTAATGCAATGATGATGATGATGCAAGATCCAGGAAATTCAGGCCAGGGAGGATGCATGATTCATCTCATTTTACTTGGTAGCGAAAGCTTTTATATATACCTGTTGCTGAGCTATCGGATGTCGTTCCCTATTCTCAAGATCGCACTATGTACCTTTGTCTCTTCTTGTGCAAATAAACGTTACTCCTACACATTCTTAGTCATCACTTTTCACTAGTCACGCGTCATTTTGTAATATCGCTAGCAGGTGGAAGGAAATTAGACCAGAGGCTAGTTTTATTTTTAGGATAAAATTTTTTTATTATTTTTTTTGTTAATTATCGCAGTTTTACTTGGGATTAATACATTTACTCACCGTACATTTTTATACCTTGTGGCTTACAAAGCAGCAATATAAAAGTTGAAAATAGTACATGTATTAATTTTCCCCCTCTTATTATTTCACACATCATTATCGATATTCTTGCAATATGGATATTGTTAATTTTCTTGTTAGGTTGCGTAATTACTGTTTTCAGGCAGTTAAGTGATAACAAAGAGTAGCAATAGGCATGCAAAAAGGAACAGAAATGGTACTTTCTGGACATTAGTATTAGTATTAATAAGAAAGCACATAACAGAATAAAAAAGTAAATTATGGTAAAATGAAGGTAGGTTGTTGACAGGTTTCATTTAAGTGAAGATAAGCCTGCACGCATTATCTCGTCGGTGAGGAGTAAGTTGGTGACGACGACGGTACTAAAATACAAACAGAATATGTAGCTTTACATTTATCCTTTTGTTTTTAAAACTTATGAGAGAGGACTCCTTCAGTTAACTGTTATCTCACCTTGCATCAATAAGTTGCTTCTTAGCTGAATAGACGTCGTAGACGCCCGTGGTAGCTGGAGCAAAGACGCCTCCATTTTCCAAGTCGACACCGGCAATGTAATCACTCGATTCGCTGTTCAATGCTTGGTTGATTATTGCTTGAGTGTCATGACCTGCATTAGTGACCAATGCTTTTGGAATGCACAGAATTGCCTTGGAGAACAACTGGACGCCAAGAGATGATCGCTCCTTCAGCTAAAAGAATAAAATTCATTTTATGTTGCTTTAATTGAAGTTTTTTGAATTTGAATTTTTTTGTAAAACTATAAATACGCTTTCTCTTTGCTTCAGTCTTACATTTAAATTATCCAGATCCTTGCTAACTCTAAGCTCAAAGGCACCTGCTCCAGGAACGACAAATCCATCTTGAATAGTGTTATAAAGAGCACGTAATCCATCCCTAATAGCATCCTGTAAATTATTTCATATTTAGTGGAGTAACGACATCATTAGATTAATTTAAGTAGGAGAGTAGTAAACATTAAAAATGCACCCTTTATACCTTTGTCTGTACGATTCCATACTTTGTAGTTCCCTTAATCAAAAGAGTAACACTCTTGGGATTCTTGCAGTTCTGAACGTAGGTGAATTTGTTCTCTCCCTAAAGAACACAAAAAATTGGTTTAGGTCAATGTACAAATACCAGTAGTGTACATATATTACCAGTAACACGAACTAATTAGGTTAATAATAAGTTATTATACTTACTAGAATCGCCTCGTAAACGCTAAAAACGTACAGCATATAGAGCATCTTATCATTTACTTGTGTACTACTGTGTAATTATTATTTAGTATGTCTTTTCCAAAGATGTCGAAGCTTACGTTTTCTCGAACTCCAAAGACACGTTGCAAGTGAGAATGTAGCAATTTTCTAAGGTATGAGGCATATCAGGATGACGACCACCATGATCCAACACGAGACCCTTAACCAGAGTGGACTCCATCTCGTTTCTGTGCTGCATATCCATGATTTCAATCATGTGGAGATCAATTGATTTCGTTTCCGCATCGTAAATCGATAGAATAGCATCAGTGCACAGCTGCAATTAAAAAAACATTGATTAGATTTAGTGCTTTAAGGCAATGAAGTTGATCCCTTTATTATATGCACTTCTCACTTCAGACAAGTGATCAGCCAACTTATGGTTGATCTTGGTGCGAAGGCTTGACCGAGCCACATCAGCCAAAAAGGCTCGTTCCATTGCCACCGGGATCTTCAAGCTTTCCAAAACCTCCAGCGCCCTCTTCTTGGCAATATCCATCCCATCAGTGATAACGCGTGGGTGGCACCCTTCGGTAATAATTGGTTCCGCCAGCTTCATCAACTCTCCAATCAACAGAACAATGGAAGTTGTCCCATCTCCAACAACGTCATCATGAGCAGTGCTAGCTTTAGCAATGAGGGATGCAGTTGGATGTTGAATTTGCTACAAAGTCAAACACAAATCACACAATCAATTAATGAATTAATTATTACTAACCTCAGCTCAAACAACTACCTTATTCTTCTTCACTAAAATGACAACTACGAAAATGCAAATGTCACTTACCATTTCATGAAGAAGCACGTTGCCATCCTTGGTAATTTTTATATCACCGGCACCAGACACCAACCTACCAATATCATCATAAAATGTAATAAATGAATAATCATTGTTAAATTCGCACTTATCATGCATAATCATCAGTTAAATATTAAAGTGCTTTCTACAAATCATCCGTCAATTATGATATAGATGAATTCACTAATTAATTAATTAACTTACATCTTCATTGTCCCCTTGGGTCCCAGGTTAGTCTTCATTATCTCCGAAATCCCTTTCGCCGCACTGACATTAATTGCAAGGGCTTGCTGGGCCCGAGCAATCTCAGCCTTTGGATTAAGAATGCTGATGGCAGACATTTTTAACACTGGTTAGCTATTAACTAATCAATTATTTAAATTTGCACACATCCAATAAATGCGAATAGCAGTAAATGCAGAGCGCACACACCAACACTTAACAAGAGCAAGAGCAGAATAAAAGGACTGAGAGGATGACTGATCCTTTCTTCCAGCAGCGGACTGATCTCCAGTTTGAAATCTCCACGTGGGAGTGAACAAGCGATTGGGGTGGAATGAGAAAATTGGAAGGAGTTGTAGTTTTTAGCTTTACTGCACCGGCTTTGCACCTGCACCAGCTAACAGCTGTTCCTTACACTAGAACTGGAAGTAGGGCGAGGAGGGAACGGCTTTTTTAAAGGAGTGAGTGGACGGAGAAGAGCGAACTGGTTTTTTGCAAGTGTTGTGCTTATCGGGACTGCAATTGCCATCAACTATGGAAGAAGATAAGGAGAAGACAAGTAATAATGATAATAATAATTAAATTAAATAATTAGATAATGCTTTTTAATTTGCAATTTGGTTGGTGAGTGTGTTTTAAATCTTGTTAGAACAGGCAACCAGAGAGCAGAGGAGGATGAAGTTGAACTTTTACGACATTTTAAGCGGCAAATTAGGAGTAAATAATTAACTTAAAATTATGCTTATTTTCAGCTGAGTCGCTGCTAATTATCCCGATTGAGGCTACGCAAGTATTAATCCATGAGTCCGCTGCCATTCTCGGAGCTCAGGCGTTCCTGAACATCGTCAGGTTTCCGTACACCGTGGAAGAGAGGCCAAATGCAGCTGACATCAGTCCAACTGGTAATAAGTTTTGCGGAATAGTTTTATTGTAGAGCAATATTTTTTCTAATTTTTGGTTCTAAAATTGGTGAAAACTTTTGTCTTATGTAGGCAAGTTGCCAGTACTTCGAAGTGGAGCCTTTGTGGTCTCTGAAATGGACGGGATTGTTCAGTTGGTTCAAAGTAAAGGGATGTCCCTGTCGGAATATTTAAATGCAAGTCAGAGAGCAGACCTTCGAGCTTACATGTCACTTGTTAACAACGTCCTGGGAAATTCCCTACTCTACTTTACTTGGCTAGACGATGATGTGTACAACAACTTCACAAAATTCAGGGCTGGATCACCGTACAACTTCCCACTGAAGAGACTGCTCCCCTGGTACATCCGGAAGAAGGTCATTAGTCAACTGAAAATGCTAAATTGGGGAGAGCGAACATCAGAAGAGGTTTACCAAGAAGGTATTATTTACCAAGAGCTTGAGAAATTATTGTTATTACGTATGTTTAATGTGTACTGTGTTATAATCGTAACAAAAAATGTTTGTAGTGGACAAATGTCTTGTGGCCTTGAGACAGCGCCTAGATGAATCCGAGTCGGAGTACTTTTTCGGCGAGTCTCCTACCGAACTGGATGCTTTGGTGTTTGGCTACTTGTTCACAATGATTACCACCCCCCTGCCCAACAATCAACTGGGAACTATGGTGAAACAGGAAGCTACTCTTGTGAAATTCTGCCAGCACATGGAAAAGGAGTATTTTAGCCAGTCACACTAGAACTTCCTCTTGTAACTCTATTCAAAATTCTAGTAATAATTGATGTAGCGAAGCAAATAATTGATCTGCGCAGCAAATAAAACAAGTGTGTAATAATAATGGTAGTATCGTGGTGCGTTGATGTGTTCCTGTTTATATAGATTCTAGTCGTAGTTTTGCCGCTGTCTTATCGAAACCGCTGATATTTTTTTGTTTGCATAATGCTTCTTCACACTGTAATTGTTGTTTTTACACTATAACCTCTTTATGTGGTTTCAGTAGGGCAATAACGGTTAGGTGGAGTAATTTTTGTGGACAAAAGTTATAAGACTATAAGTTATAGTCGCTGTCACGGATAGCGTAAGAATTGTGATTTTTTAGTGATTGCTATGCAGTATTAGTAGATTTGCAAGGGCCCACCTTACTATAAAGCCCTTTTAAAAATAAAATACAATAAAAGTTATATCTTATTGTCCTTTTTAATTCAATCTCAACAGTTATCAATCCTTAACTCAATCATCGTACAAAGTAATCATGGGACATAAAAGTGAGACCAAACGTACACAGATCACTTTCTCTAATAAGCGCGCAAACGTATAGAACATATTATAAGTAACTTTTAATCGTACTCGTAAACAATTTACTTTCTTACTATATATTGCAAAACCCTTAGTTAATTGTAAGTGTAAGCATACATAGGTACCTATATAGAATATAAGCACATAGCATGAATTCATCACAAGAGTTTAGGAATGCATGCATAAATGTAATCCATTTAACTGCTACATTTTATCGACTACTACACCTTGAGCTACAAGAATTCATGAAAGCTCTGAATCTAATTTCGTCAAAAATTGTTAAGACGAAGGAAAGTGTGCACAACTACAAGAGCTTGTAGAGAGCTTTATAAAATAATTAAAACTGTAAGCTTAGTCTGTGTTGTTTTGGGATCTTGTAATTCTCGTCCATTCGGAGCGGAAGCCGTTTGCGACATGGTTAATCCCGACCTTCTTATTTTTTTTAATTTCCAAGACAGAAGTCGATTTCCTTCGCATTCTAACATAAGAAATTAAATACTTAAGTCACTTTTCTTACATTACCAAATATTGGATGACATCAGCAACATTGCTGCATCAGCAAAAAATGACTTACGAGATATTTACTCTGGCTCTTTTAATTCCCTGAGTAGGTCCAAATTCCTCCAGCTTGGTTTTAAAGTCGTTATGTTCTGATCTGGCCGACCGTTTTTTAGCTTCAGAAGATGGCCCAGGCTCCTCTGGCTTAATTTTGAAATTCTTCTCTTTCGGTTTCACTACCGCTTTCATAGAGTCCTTTTTATCTTCAAATACATTTTAACAAAAAATGAAGGATATGATATGAATCTGTTTTAAAAAACTGGAATGGGTTTATAATTTGAATAAGATAAGCTTATTACCTTTATCATACGACAGTTTCGCAGCAGCATTTTGACAGTGGTTCTGAGTTCTCGTTTTAACGGCAAATTCGCTTCGCCATTCTGCATTGAAGCGGCGCATCTTGTCAATCACTCCTTTCCAAATGTTGCGGCTCCTATAATTACTTTCATCCATTTCTTGTCGATGCTTTTTAAGTTCCTGTATTATCCACTCCTGCATATAAGCAAGCACATCACAATTCCGACTTCCCTCATGGCCATGGTCCAGTGAGCTTACCACCTCGAG
>JAHZND010005664.1:0-17406 GCA_027744115.1 Acrocyrtus sp. NNG-2020
CCTATATGGACACTAGACTGCAACTTGCACATGGCGACATGGCCACTCTTCAAGTTCACGCTTCTGTAAGCATAAAAATTTCTTGGAATGAAAGGAAAACGCATTCTTGAATGTGTAATGGCTTCTTAAAAATTAAAAAAAATATATATTAGTGTTTCGCAACAGTGGAAAAGTTGAAATATGAGCCAACAGGAGAAACTATAGAAGTGTGGCTATGCCCCTCAACTCCAGCTTGCTTCCTGTGTGGGGTAGCGGAGTAAAATAGAAAAAAACAACATTTTAAAAATGTTTTGAAATTCCGAATCCTTTAGGAAGAGAGATAAGCTATAATATTATAGTGATTCGAACTAGTAAAATTAGAGACATCGAGGTTCTGGACTAAATGTACATTGTGGTGGTCCTTCCTTTTTCCAAACTACTTTACAAGACAACCAAACCATATGCCCAACAAATGAGAAAATATTTTTATCAGGTTCCACTTATTTCATTGCATTCCGTTTTTTGCCTCTACTTAAACTTTATGAACAGTAAGAGCTTGACTTAAATTGGTTTCGACAGAAATTCCATTTTCTCCAGTACAGTTTACATATTTGAGAGATCACCCTTCAATACAGAGGGCGCAGCACCCGAAGAATGCACAGAGGTAGTCCACAGCTCCAAATGAACTTTCTTGGTTCCTCGGATTATATTTGATGGCTCCGAATCTTCTCGCGTACATTTTCTCCTCGTACTCTGGGTCATTTGCTGCTTTCTCGGCGTCTTTCAGCATGTCATAAATTGCTTTATACTCGCTGTTTCCGGTGGTCTTCGGTTCGTTACTGATCACCTCAGAGTCGTCCGCGCAGGGCGGGGTTGATCTCCTGCAGCAGTCGTCAGTAACGTCCTCATCGCTTACCGGATGTATGTTACTGGAGTGTGCCGTCGAGGAATCCTGAACTGCAGTTTCTTCACTCCCATGTCCGCTGTCTGCGGAGTTCGGTGGAGGCTCTACGTTCAATGGCAACAGCGGGTGGGTTTCAGTAGGTGCTGAGGCGTTGGTCTCGTCCTCCTGCAGATTCACACAAAGAAGAAAAAAACGTAAATCAAGTCAACTCAATATCGCTGCACTTTTTATTGATAAGATAAAACTTGATATCTTTTATGCACTCCACCCAGGCAAAAACCATTTTATCTGATAATTGGGAATGGAATGGTAATATTATATGCCTTATAACACGTCACATTCAACAACTTTTGCAACATCCAGCTTGAGCTTACCATTTTCTATCGGTAGCACAGAACACTTTTTTCGCAGACTTTCAAAGATCTCCTTTTGTACAAGATATCTCGAGATCTCTGTCGCTATTTCTTCTAAAACATAAAAAAATAAAAGCCACAATTTTCCTCTGTCCTTCTCATAAAAATTATTTAATTAAGGAAAATGCCTTTTAATTTTTTCTCTTCTATCCCTACCTGATTTACGCCACAAAAGCAATGGCGGAGAAGATTATGAATATCGTCTTTGCTTAATTTTTCGCCGAGCTAGCTTTTAATCGTCCTCCCACTACTCTCAAACTAATCTTCTGCTATGCGCTTATTCATGCGCACACGTTGTCATACAGCATTTAGTCAACTGAAAATTGTTTAGTAGACAGGACTCGTCGTCACGTTGCAAGTTACATTAAAAAGCTTCCTTTTTTTTACTACACTCTTCCAAAGACTTTGCCTTTCATCATCAGCAGGAGCGCGTTATGGGCCCAACTAATAAATCTTCATGTGGGACAACTCTTTACTCTGCTCAGTCTTCTGAGATTGGCTTGAGTGTGCAAGTATGTCGCTGTCGACTTGGACTTGTCGTGCGTCTCCTCTTGAAAATGATTGAGTAATCCACTTTTCTCGTTTACACTGATAAATTAAGCGTCCCCATCCACCTAGTAAACAAAAAAGAAGAAAAAAGAATATAGTCAAGTCAACTGAACGCGATCTCACTTTAAATAACTGAGCTCACTATCCGCTAATAATACGGCGAGGGTTGTGTACCTCATAAAAAATGAGTAAAACTGCATAGCTAATAAGCTTCGTATGTTATCGCCATGCGCCAGCGACAAAATACTTTTGCTGCATGCAAAGTGCAATATGGTTATGGCCATGTAATAACTTTTTAAAAAAATACTGTAAATATAGAACGAGCGCTTACCTCATTTTATATTCACGACAGCAATAAAAAAAAGTTCTCTGCTAGAACATACTATTTATCTTGGCGTTTGAGTCACAGGTAAACTGTCCTTTCCTGCTGTAACTTATACGACTTACGAGCTGGCAAAATTTTTTTCTGCTTTGTGTGGATATTGCCAATATATGAAAAAAATCCTTTTTTTATTTGATCGTCTCGCTGATACTGACGACTAAATGAAAAGTGATAAGAAGCAATATGTTTGTCTTTTTTTGCAGAATTACAATAGAAAATTATTATGCGGAGAGTTTGAAGTTTTTGAAGTTGAGAAATGAATTTTGATCGCTACTCAGCAGAAAAGTATTTTATCCTTTTTGCTATGCTAATAGTTGCTGGCTGGTGACACAAAACAGGAAAAAAAATGTGACGATCCTTGAACACACAAAAAACGACTTTTTTCTTTATACTATACCTCTGGGAGTTAACAAAAACAGGAGGAGGATGAGTAGACAATCTTTTACGTATTTTTTTTTATTGCAACTCAACAAGATGCTGCTGCTGCTGGAAAGGGTCGTAAAATCAGTAGAAATATGTCCAACAATTTTGAGCAGAGGTATGCACTAACCCTCGAAAAGTAACACAAGTAGTACCATTAACACCAGCGAACGATTCACAGTAATGATGCATGACCGCATATTTACATCATCATCTTCATAATCATACTCACAATCTTATTGCTGTAATAACTTGCTAAAAGGAGACTGACATTCTACCTCTACGCATACCTTCACTTACACACTATGATCACCTCTTTAAAAATGTGATGTGAATGGATTCTCCAAATAATAGATGTACTATTTAACACTGAGCATTTCACACATCCCGTGTGCTCCTTTTCCTCTTCACTGATTGTGACTCCTGTTCCTGTGGAGCTAGCATCCTATTGTTGTGAGGGAGTTACAGAAAAAAATATTTTCTCCTTTGGCAGTGCCAGTCCGTTTTCAAATACTTGGAATTTATGTTAAGGATATTGTAATAATAATGGATATATCCTTCCGCTGCATGCCCTCGCATCAACCACACACCAGATGCGGAGATGCTGTTGCTGAGTCAAGTCAGTTAGTCAGCTTTTTATGTATTGTGCAGACAGAAAAAAAATGTTTAAAACAGGAGCATTGTAACTTAGTAAGCTTATATTGCTATTGCCACCAGCCACCAGCATCGCAACAATAACTAAGAAAAAAAATACGAAGAAAGCAGCTATGAGCTATATAGTAGCTGGTAGCTACTGCACTCTGGAGGACTGCACTTATCTTTAGCTCTTCCTCATGGTAAAGTGATAAAGCATTTAAAGGATTTTACTTCTGTGGAGTGAAAACGTAAAAGGGATAAGAGACTATAATATAGGAAAAGGCGTGCATTGTTGAAGTGGAGGAGCTTTGTATGTTGAGGTACAGGAAAAGAAGTCTTTCGCGAAACCACCCAGTTTATATGCTGTAATTATGCCTTTTAAAAAATTGTATATATTTATCTGTCTATTTGCATCTTTCGCCTGCAGCTAACTTCAGAGGAGTACATTGTACTCAGGTATAGTTAGGTTTGCAGTTGCAAAAAAATAATCCTACTGTCAATACAGAATAAAATGGCACGGTTCTTTATTACAGGTATCACATATAAAACATTTCATCATCGAAAATACGTTTTTTTTCTAACAATAGCTGAAAAGGGTTTTTGCTGATGGGCTGATGAAGATACGAGGCGATGGGATGTCAGGCACCTGCTTATAGAAAACATGTTTAAAAAAAGTCGCTTGCCAGTTGCTACTGCTACCTAAATCTATGCCCAGTTCGTTTCAGTGCAAAAGCAAACTCATCTTTTTTAACGTTGCTCTGAAAACGTATGAAATTCAGAGAAATTACGGCTAGGTATGTTTGAGCAAGGTTCGTTGATATCCGTGCATGTGTGGAGAGAGCGTGGCTAGCTAAAATAATCTCTCGCAATCAGATAGAGCATATGAGCGAGTAACTAGCTTGGACTTTCAGAGCAAGCATAGCATGAAAAGATATTTTTTTTAAAAAAAGGAAGACCTGTTGCTTGCTTGCTTTTCAGCATTTTACTCTTTTTACCATGAAAGAGTATGTGAAAAGTAAAAAAATACCATTTTATTTGGTTTTGTGAGCATGAGCATTATATTGGTATTCGTAGTACCTATAAAAAATTAAGTCTTTTCAGGACGGGTAGTAAAAAAAGAGGCGTGAGGGAGGATATACTTTTTTGGATTATGTCAGGCTCATATGTGAGTGCACACAGGAATAGACGAAGACACTGCCTCCAGCCATTTACTTTTTGAGCACGCTAAATAATTCTATTTTAAATGCAGAATGCAAGCATGTTTGCTATTGCACGAAGTTACCTTCACAAACATTTTCTTATTGAGCCTTGAAGAGACTCCGAAAATTTTTAAGAAGATGTTGATATGATCGGTAAATAAAGTGGTGCAAGCAGAGCCACATTTGCTCTGCAGAAACACTTTTCTTAGAAGGCACACCACGACGAGAGCATGTTATGAAATAATTTTCAGAGTTTTTCAGAGTGAACTGCGAACTAGAGAAAGAAGTCTGAATATTTAATGAAGGAGATTATTATTTTGTGAGCTCAATTTTTTAAAGTGCGATAAGAAGCAGAGTGAACGCCAACACCAATAGCAAGGCAATTTACACTGACTGACATCAGTGACATCCATGAACTCAAGCTGACAGGGTGAGTAAAGAGAAGCTGTCAAAAGCTTTTCGTATTGATGATGACCTACTTGACGGTACGTGCATGCAAAATAGTTGAAAAGTAGTTATCGTTGAGCATTTTTACTCCAGTAATTCTATACCCTTTTGGGATTACATAAGTCAATGGCAATGAATCAATTAGCGCTAGTGCTGTTGTTGCACTGTCTGCTAAAATAATGAGTGAGAAGTAAATTAGCGTGCAGCCAAAACTTGACTGAAATTATTATTCAAGAAAAACCTGCAAATCAGCACATCAAAAAAAAAGTCAGCAGTTTTGTGTTTTGTCACGCAACGAGGTTGGAGGTTTGCAGCTGGCTGCTTCATATGAAGGAATAGCAACGCCAAGCGCTTTAAATGCAACAAAGATCCTCTGTGATTCGGCTTGATAACAAAAAATGAGAGTTGTGAGGAGCTAGTTGGCAGTTCGATCAAAAGTTGGGTAGATCGCACTGGCATCATAATCAAATTTTGAAAGATTGTGATGAAAAAATAAAGATTTCTCAAGGACAAACTTTTTACGTGTAGGCTTTATATATACAGAAAATTTGCATGGTGCTACCTTTGTAATTAAAATCTGCTTTTTACTATGCGCTAATTCCACTTTGTCTCTGCCCGCATGGATACGTTTTATTGGCTGATTAAAAATATCGCCGGCTGAAATAGCAACGCCATCGGACATTGAGGTGAGCAAGCTGGATGACTTTTTATCTTTTAGCTACTTCCAAGGTTATTGTACCGCAATTTAGTACGTTGCGTGATAATAATGGAATGATTTTTTGTACTAAATGTATTATGTACATGTAGGAATCAGGAATCACCACATATGAGTCCAGTTTCGTTGTGGTATGACTAGGAAATTGGGTAGCTTGAGCAGAGGTGTTAAGATTATTTAAATTTTATAAAAGCGGTTTATCGATTATTCACGTGCGTTAAAAAACAATTAAAAATTGCTGGTAACAGCCGATCCATCAATGCAATAGCTGAACTTTGATGTCAGTACATCTTACGCTTTCACCTTGCAAACTGGCAAGTGTCTTTTCCAGGTAAGCAGTAATCAGCTTGTTGATTGTTAGCATGTGACTTGTGACATGACCGGACCAATACAAATAAACTCGAGGGATAATCATGTAGATAAAGAAAGTTTAGTATTTACAGAGTGTTTCTGGTTAAAATTTGAGCTCTAACTCAATTTCAAACATTTAATCTTGGGGATATCATTTAGTTCCCTCCTACATAGCAAACTGAGAGGCGAAGCAGGACGCAGACTGAATGGATAGATTAAATTACTATAACCAATTTCTGTTATATTTGCTTTTTATTTGATGTGATGTGTAGTGTATAGCACAATACAGCACAAGTTTGATTTATGGCAATTTTGTTTTCATTTTTGTTGATAGGCTGGAGGTGGATCAGATGAACAAAGAGAGTAGGCATGTGACTTGACTTTTCACATTCGTTTCATGCCTTCTCATTCTCACTTGACAGGTTGAATGAAGCAGAGTCCAAATTTATTTGACGTACGCTGGACAGCTCAAATTGGGAATCTGCAAAAGTTTGTCAGTAGGATTGAGCCGGAGGAAGAGCTTGCATTTCATAAAAAGATCAGACTGATTGCACAATGGCAAGTTCACGAGTGACAACAGCTACCGTTTACGTAGTGAGACAGTAAGTATTACAATAATTGTCGTTAAAATTGAAGATACAAAACTGAGTGTGTTGGAAGTTGCCATTAATTCATTATTTATTTCTTTAGTGGTGAGTGTATAGGGAACAAGGAACATAAGACATTCGATCCTTTCGACGATATTCTTACCGATCTCGGGAAAGAGCAGGTACAGTTACACAGTTATCGATCTGTAGATGAGTAAACTATGTGCATAAACTGTTTTAAGATTTATGTTCCAAAATTTCAGGCAAAGATACTTGGAGAGCACATCAAAGATATTAACTTTACACGGGTCTACTCGAGCGATTACCCAAGGGCAGCAGATACTGCAAAAATAGCCCTTGCACAGAATCCTTCCAACAAAGTGGAAGTTCATAATGACGTTGGTTTACGAGAGCGTGTAAGTTTTAAGCGTGTTGAAACCCTGCACCTCTAATTTTATCTCCACACAAAATTCACATTTTCTTTAATTTGTGTAGACATATACTGGCCTGATTGGGTTGGACGGGACAGTAATAATTACTCAAATGGTTGAGAAAATGAAGGCAGGAGCTCCATATTTGGGGATTGAAATGGAAAATTGTGAGACTATCAAGGAATTTGAGAACCGTCTCATATCATTCATGTCTGTAAGTGTATCAATTGGTATTGCCCGAAACCAATTGATTCGCAGTTTCATTTTATCATTGAACTCAATTGAAATTTGTCTCTTGTTAGAACCTTTTCAAAGAGCTAAGAAACAGCTCAAAATCCGAAGAAACTGTTATGATTGTGTCACATGGACTTGCCATACAGCGCCTAATGGTGCTCCTCAACTCTCGCCCAAAAGACTTTGGCATTGATCAGTGGACTCCAAATCGCTTCAGTGAAAGGCTCGTTAGAAACACAGGCTTCCACAAGTTGGTCTTCGAGATTCCTGAGGAGGAAGATGCCAAACTTACTGGCAAAGTTGACTACCCACACTATCGCATTCACACTGAGGCGAGTCCTCCTGTGGCAGAGAAAGCAAAGGAGACAAACACAAATGGAGAAGCAGACGAAGAAGTTGGAGAACCTGTAACCTTCCAAGAAAACATTAACCACTACTGTAGAACTGTATAAAGGTAGCAGTTCAGCGGTAGCCTGATGGGTTCCCCTCCACTGATGCGACGATTAATTTTGAAGACAATTACCTGTCATAATTTTGTAATTATGTTTAATTGTGAAAAACTGTTACCAACCTAATAAATTATTTTTTTAGTATTTAGCAATGTAAACATTCATTTAAAGTCATTGGTCACTGTCAGTGCATCTGCATCTTGTTATTATGCGTTTAATTGCTGCAATTACATAAGTGCTGTTTCTTCACTGAACTACATTATCCGTAATTGATTACCTGAACAAATGACCGAGAAAAATTTCAGTGGTGAAGTAATTCATTACGTAATTTTCGCACACCACACATTAAAGTCACGGATAAAGCCGTTCGGCCAATTACGCTTTTTTCATCATTTTTTTCTTTCGTCAGCAGAACTACGCATCTCGTTAGCACAGTGAAAAGCAAAAAATAATCACCGAATAGAATTTTTTTGCTATCGCATGCATAATCAACTGTTTGGGTAAGTGAAAAAAATGCAGATCTTTTTTTACATCCAACATCCCCCAATAATTTCTGAGCAGTTTACTAGGACTGAGGGAGAATTACAGAGATTACTTCAGTGGAACGAGAGATTTCACGGGTTGCTTACTTCCCAAAGTGATGTGAGCACTTTGCCCCAGCTGCACAAAAGACTTTTTCTCACACCTAAATCACAGACCCACGCTCAAATATACACGCTAGACAGTAATTTCCTCACTGCTATTACCATTTTACAAAAAAAACTACGGTTTTATATGCATAAACGCATCCTCCTTTACTCTAAAACGTTTTTACCGGTTAACGGTATCACTGGCATTTTCTGATTGACTCATTCAATCGTTGCGGTTGAAATTCCATGTGCCTACTTAAGAGCACACTCAGCAGAGATGGAGCTCAGCGTGAGAGCTGTCTTCAAAAAACCGATAATTGTATGAGCTAAGTGCGAATTGGAATTTTTGTCCTTTACCCAAACCCACCAATTCACATTTTGCCTATTAAAATCTGGCATTTTAGATGCAAGCCCGCTTTGACGGTGCCATCTTACAGCTGGAAACAATTTTTGTATAGAATTAGAATTATGCCTCGATGCCTCGGGGAATCCTTAAAAAAATATAATTATTTCCCTGTGCAAACTGATTAATTAAGCGATGGGGAGAGCAGAGAACACTACTAATTGGTAGTGCAGCTGAAATTCCACATTAATTATTTTTAAACGCTTATGCAGTTATGTTATTTTTCTGGGTTGAATAACTTCCCACTTTTTAGCTTTTTAAATATATTCCTGCACACGAAGTGACGCTGGCAAAATCACATTCTTACATTAACATAGCAAATTAGCAGCTGTTCGGTCAGGGGATGGGGACAGAGAAACCCGGCTTAAGTAACTGTCTTACAATTTTTTTTCCTGTTCGTTCCTTACTCGTCCCGGTGGCAGGTTAGTTTTAAGTTTATTCATGCGAAAGTTATGGAGGAGGTAAAATTATTCCGAGAAAATCTTCAATCTATTGGATTCTGGCTAGTACCTAGCTGTTCAGCTCTGAAATTTATTTATTTATTTAGGCACGATTATCTTCCCTCACACAACAATGAGCAATTATGGTGCTCATTGCTCATGTAAATTGCATAATGTCATCAAATGTATGATTACGGTTACTTTAATTTTCGGCTCAGAATGAAGAAAATGCTTGCACGTCCCTCATTTCTTGAGTGTTGACTCAAAAAAATTCCTTTTCATTAGTGAGCGCCCAGCGAACACCTATTCCCTTCTAACTCCCCAGCTCCCCGCTCTCTTATTAGCATTCGTGGAGTGCGTAAATGTACAGTAATTCTCCATCATTTCGATTACCACCTACCAAGAACTTCTTCAGCTCTGTAAAGCACTAATTACACGCTTTTCCGAAAATCGCCGTCGTAATTTCTGTTTACTGACACATTACAATTTTTAAGTCAGCCATTTTCCTCTTTTCATCGTTTACATTATAAAAAACTTGGCCTGAGAGTGGTTCAGTCTGAAAAGAATTCATTCACTTTACCTGTACGTATAGGATTTTGTTTGTTTTTTTGAAGAACATCTTTTCACGGCTAGCTAAGCGAAGGGTAAGCTAGCAAAAAAGTGACCTCGTGACCAGAAGAGGATTGTCGGCATGGACAAGTGCTTTGATTTCACTCACCTTAGCGTGTAAAGTGTAAAGTGCGTACTGCATGCGTGAATGCTCAAAAAACCCCCAAAAAAAGGTTCACGGTTGAGGATTACACGAGTTATAAAATATGCGTACGCACTATAATACTGCTGTAATTACGCGGATAGCGTGTAAGATAAGGTAAACTACTTGAGCTAAATTCAGTTTAATAGTTAAATATTTGAACTTTTTTAACGAGCTACGCAATTTTGGTGGAAAAGGGGCGGTTCAGCAAAAAAATCATTTAAGAGGAAGGAGGATATAACCACTGGCAATGGAATTGGGGTATTCTGCGATGTTTTGATTTTTTATGATTCTAAATATTGAAAAGGAATCTGGGAATTTGTCGCGAACCGTCAACAGTTAACTAATCTAATATCATATACTGATGTAGACAGCTACGCGGCTTCAATTAAATGAAAAACGCACGCTAATTTACATATTAGGTACGAATTAAATTTTTTAATCAGATTTTACGACACGGTTGAGCAGGGTGCTTTTGCTTTTCGATATCAGATTTAACTGATTCAAGCAAACTATTAAAAAAAATCCCATCAGCTATCATCTTTCTTCCTCCCGCCTGTTGACTAAGTTATTCCCTTTACGACTATAAGAGTTTCACTCGGAAATAAAGTTTCTGAGAAATGATAGCACTCGCACTAACTCGGATTTTAATGGGCGGATTACTATCAAAGTCTCAAAAGGAAAACACGCTGGCAAAAGTCATGGAATAAAAGTGCTCATATTTACATTTAAAAAATCTTTTTTTAACGGTTTTATAGGTCAGTCTTGTAACGGGATAAAAACAGATAGTTATAAGTCGCACGATAACGACTGTTAAAAGAGACTGATATGGGTACGATGATGTTCCTGTGTGTACATCATCAAAACTTACATTTTTGCACTTCCCTCTCACGTCACGTACATTTGTGTACTCTACATGCGCAATTTTTATTTTTCAAATCAGTTCTGAATATAAGCCAGTATAATACCGTGAAAGGACGGCCATACAGCACTCGCACTACTCCAAGCCGCAATTTTTTTTCATGCTGCCACAAGGCATACTTTAATGAAGGATTTTAAAAGTCTATTTGTTGAAAAAAAATTATCTCTATGTGCATGATTATGATTGTTGTGGGGGATCGGGATGCATTTCCCTGCAAAAGCTGTTTTTTGATATCAGATCACTTAAAAAGTGAATGTCGTCGCCACCAAGAGCCCCTCTTCCTCCCAAGCCATTTCAGATTAGTCAGATAATATGCAAAGTAACTCCAACTCTGCACGTAAACCTTTCTAATCTCCTTCAGAAAGGAATAACTTGGGTGATTCCGTTAAATAGTATTTTCGACTGGCACTTCCATTTGCGCAGAGCCAACAGTAAAAAGTGAGGGTAAAAATTGTTCACGTTGTCCCTTCTCTCTGTTGATGTTGCCGTGCTTCCATCCGGGAAAATGCAGCTAGCCGGTTCACACACAGCATAAAAATTGTGCCATTTTGGTATGGTGTGCACTGCCTCATATCAAAAAGCGTAATGGAAGGTTACGGAAAAAAATTTATTTTTATTTTTTTATTTGTAGGTGTGCTCTCCCCTCCGCTCAAGTTAAGGATGGTCTGGGTAATTTGATAAAAACTCGTAGAGAGTACGGTACCAAGTACTTACGCGGATTCATGACAGTTGGCAAAATATGAAATTTTCTAAAGTGAACTCGTGTAATTGGAGTGATTACAGGAGCTAAAGAGGAGACTCCCAGATACGCGGAGAGTAGCATTTCATATCGTGATTTACCTCTCCTGTAATGGATATTAACGGATGAAACGAAAATGGCTTACATGTATGCTCATTATGCGGAGTACAAATAAAGATATATAAAAAACAACCTTCAGCAATAATAAAGTCATTACAATGTAGGCACTGTCCATTTGACTTTTGCGCTCTGTCCGACAATCCATTAGGAACTCCAAGCAGATTTGCGGATACCGAAAGAGTGCAAAGGTTTAATGAGTGTCGTACAGTAACACCTTAGCCAAAAAGACGCCAACGTGAAATGTAAAATGGCAGTAAAAATTGCATTGATAAAATCTGCTTTTGGGTCGTCTGATATTTGATATTCTCGCTGCACTCTGAGAGACCGGTGGGAGTGGGAGTGGAAGATGCAGTTTCGTGATTGAGAAAAATAAAAAGGAAAACTTGAACCTACATATTTTACTGTGAATGGAGATAGTGGATAATGCAATTACAGTTAGTCTCTATAAGTTGCGGGGTATTTTTCAGAAAAATAATATCAAGCTTGATTAAGTTAAAATCTAAATTAACTCGTACAGGAAACATTAGCGAGAGGTAAAGAGGAAAAAAATATATATTTTTTATTTTGACCTTAGCACTAATATGGACTTTCTAAATGGATGGTATCTTATATATTTTTTGCTATCGCCCTATCCTGGCGCACAATACACATTGATGAGCAATCAATTAAAAGAGCCAAACTAAATCTTTTAAAGGTATTTCATGATAATGACTGTGACTGTGTGCTGAAAACGGCGGAATCCAGCAGCCAAAAAATATATAATAATCTTGCAGTTCGTGAACGTAGGTGGATATGTGGATGTGTGGATTGGATTTTTACAATTTCAACAATCAGCAGCTTTTACATTCGGATAATTCAAAGGGAAGGTCTTTTTTCAACAGTAAATTAATTTTGCTTCTCCATTTCTGTACCAGGCACAAAACATTTTGAAAAGGGGAATGATGCAGAATTGCAGCGCAGAGAAAAAAAACCAGTAGCTGTTGCTGTTGACAAGGAGAATAGGTATGAGTAGTACGCTTTCTTTTCGTATACTTTGGAGGCGGTCATGTCATGACGTTTTCGGCTTCGTGATTTTCCCCTGTTAATCATCCAACAATGGACAGACGAAATATGCACCCTGCTGCCTTAACTGGTTCATCTAATGAGGTGGCAAAGACATACCACTGTGCAGTAATGATAATTGTTGAGATCCGTTTCAAATCATGTACCAGGCTCTTTTGTCATCGCTTCTTCCCCAACAAGTCCTTTTATGGATTTAGAGAAGAATCAAAAATCGCAGAAGATCTGGCCGTGTAATCGTGGAGTTGATACGTGAACGGTTTCAATAAGTGGGGAGTGTAGCAGTAGTGCCGTTCTACCCAGATCAAAATGATTAGAAAAGAAGTTAATACTCATAAGAAATGTAGGATTTATTTGTCGATATTTTTTTTTAATTTTAGCATAAAATGTATACTAGAATACAGATGTTGGGAACTCTTTCAGGTCGAGGGTTGCTCAAGTGTGTTTTCGCGACAGTGTTGGAAAGGGATGCTGCTAATTAATTGCAAACTTAAAATAAATGCACTTAGGACAAAAAGACCTTTTGATTTGACTTAACTTGATTTAGGTAGGTAGTTAAAATTCGGAAAGCACTGGTTTTGAGCACGTATTTTTTTATATTAGTGTTAGTACTCATATGCACCAGAAAAAAATGGCCAATTACAACTGAAATCTCGGCCAAAAGGCACTAGCAATTAAAGCATTATACAACTTAGGGAACCCCATAAAAGTCGTGTTGAGCTGTATCAAGTGGCTAATCTTGTTCTCAAACTCGATAAAATTAGCTGGCTACAGCCCGAAATATTTTTTGTTGGTGTGAGTAATGTAGCATAAAACATTTCAAAAAATTTTGCTAATTCTTTCACGCATTCATATTGCAAGCGTTATCGTACATAACTAGTAGCAAGGGCTAAATATGTACTGGTAAATCGCTGTAAAATTACAGTTGGCCAATTTTCTCCTTTCCTTTTTTCCTACCATTCATTTACTAATCACAATCCGCTCACTTCATGGTGCCAAATCTAAAAAAAAGAAGATGCTCCTGTGTAAAAGTTTCTATATTGCTAGTCTATTTTTAGCGAGAGATTATATAAAATGCCATAATTGCCTGAAAAGTGAAGAAATACATCATTTTAAGCCCATCACTCTTCACTCCTCACCCTTCACTTTACAAAATTCTTCTTTGGTGGAGGAATGTGGTAAAGTAGTAAACCCCCAATAAATGGCTTTACATGATGATACCTTATCTAAAATATTTCATAAATTAAATTTTCACTCCTTAAACATTTACGTAACAGTGGAGCTGCTCGAAGTGCATCTGATTTTGTCGCTGAACACAAATATTTTTTTTACTATATGACCCAACAACCGTTACCTAACTAAATATGGCAAGGTGGAAAAAGGGTCAGTCTTAAATAGCAAATTTAGCTAAATAGCAGAGCTTTTACTGTTTTTACTATCTCCTTTATTGTGAATTGCGCATTCGAATTTCGAAACTAAAATCTCTTTCGTCATTCATTCCATTCTGTATTTAGCTCTGCCTACATTAAACTATCAACTCGCATTTTTACCTAAGTACCAGCATCAATCAGCTCACAATTCGCTAACGAACTTGAATTGAGCGAGTACTACTGTTAGCGGATACTACCATTCCTTATTCGCATTCAGGTACATTTTTATTACTATTTTCCCAGTCCAGCTCAGGTTACAAGAGTGTTGGCAGTCCTTGTAAAGAGGCTAATTTACTATATCCTTTTATCGCCTCTTGTTTACAATTTAGCTGAGAAATTGCTAATTTCGCCTGTCTTTAAAAGGCGCAGATTTGCGCACATCTTATTCATCCCTCATATTTTATAATTGCACTCCTCCATCGTAAAACTGGTGAACTTTGATGGTCAGAGAAATTGCCCTTTTTTGCTATTAAAATTATTCATTTTTTTAAAAAAAAACATATTAATCCTGCGCTTTTCATGTTAATCCAGGTGAGGGCTGAATTTAGTGTGCCTCAATTATAAAACATCAATTTTTTTTGGCTAAGCACCAACTATACCTAAAAGTAACACTTGAACCCACAAGAAGACTTGTTTCTCTTGAAAAAAAACTGGACCAGTTAACATATTTTTCTATGTGTAGCTTCCTAGTACTGATGACTGATTGCATTGAAAGAGCCACGTGCAAAATAAATTACGCTTGTTCTGCTAGCCCGATATATTATCCTGATATTGATATACGTCTACCTGTTAGGTAACGAGATAAAACCAAATTATAATTTAGCGCTTGAAACGCTACTTTAATGCCAGCTGCTTTTATGAGAAAACGGCAAACTACTTTTATTGCTGTACTACAATGTCAACTTCAATTAGGAACTATTCAGGTGTCGTAATAAAAACCGGCGGAGAAATTACAGCCCAGACCCGTATAAAATATTTTGATATTGGTAAAGGGAATCTTGACTTCGCAGAAAATTTTAATAAAGTAGGGAGCATCGATCAGCAAGCATTACCAATGCCAAGTAAAATTTTGAATTCACTCTTTTTAAACATGTGCTCATTATCTTCTTGATGAATTCCAATGAAAAAAAATTGCAATATAATAAAATAATCACATTGCCCCTCACGGTTATTACCGTCTCTGATTTTGCTAGGAACCACTGACCTACTCGCACCCGGAACTTGTCCTGGTTGGTTGTTTGGCTTTCGCTTTGACTTAATGAAGATGCCAGCGAGGGGTACTAAGAAATGGTGGGTAAATTTATGAATCAATTTTTGTGGAAGGGCTCTCTCTCTGGCAGCAAAATCCTGGTTGAGGTTGCTTTGCTATTGCCTATGCAAAGCGCACAACAAATTAGCTTTCAAAAATTACTGCTTGCCTAATGACTAAAATAGCCCGCAAATTTGGCCAACTACCATAAAAAAATGTAAAAGTGCATGTAAAATGGTGATGGGGGAGATTAGTTATCAAGAAGCAAATCGGCTCGAATTCAATTTCCGTTAGGGGGGAAAACGATGCTCTCCTCACCTTTCGGGCTTAATCAGGATTCCGCATCGAAAAAAATATATTTCAGAGTAACTCCCATCCATTCTCCATTTCTGGCTTAAGCAGCTACAAAAGTCACCCTCTCCTTCTCAACAATCTCAACAAAATAAATTTTCTTCTTGGAACGTAAGCAAGAAAATAAATCCTGGGATTTTCAATTTTCATTCACGTACAAAATTTTTCAGCGTAAAAATATAAGAAAAAAATCCTTGATGACCTGATGACTGATACATCTTTTTTTCTCGCTAAATCTTGCTGATGAATTTATTATTTGTATTCAGAAAAGTGAGACAAGATGAGAAAACTGTGTTTCCTCTTTTTCCTCTTTATCAATTGAAAGAGATGAACATGGCATTTGCATTACTACCCGCCACCTTTTTTTCCACCCATCTCCACAGCAAAAATAAGACTGTTTGAAAAGGGCAAATCTAATCGTTTCGCCAAAACACATCCTTTCTGCCCATGCCCTGACTTTTTTGACTGCCTTTCCCCAAACATATATCTTTTGACTCCGGTTGAGTTTCACAACTTCTAAAAAGGATTCCTAATAATTCCTACAGCACAATGCTTTTCTGGCATGTAACACGACTCAAGACTGTAGTTTTTAGGGGGAGAATCATGTAAAAAGTCGTAAACAGGTACATCATGTTGTTTTCCTGACAGGATGTGTATGCAGGCCCGATGCACCAACCAAGAACACTGCGGCGCGCGGAGCAGATTTTTTTACGTTTATTTTCCTGCAGCAATATATATTTTTTTACATTCAAATTCAACTGTATAAAAAAGCAATCTAATAAGTCAATCAATTTTCATCAGATTTGTTCGGAGTAGGCTCAGGTTGCGTGCATCCATTATTTGAAATTTATTGTGGTCATGTCAGACGCGGCAGACAGGCAAAAAAATCTGTTCAGCTTTTACACAGACACATTTCTTTTCGGTGAAACAAGAGGGGCGGTGATTGCTGAGATGATGCTGATCGCGTCCGAGTGCGGATTTCAGGAAAAAATAAATAATATTTTATGCAAATAAATGTGCATGTTATTAACCGGCTTTCACAGATATTGTTTACCTTGATCGGTCACCGGCTGATGATATATACTCACCGCGCCGGGATCATCACCATAAAAAAAATTGCAGTGTAGTGCAGACAGATTAACAAAAAATAAAGATTAGTAGAAAATACGCTGCAATTGTACAATTCTGGTGTGGGGAATGTCCTCATAAGCAAAAAAGCAAATAGAAAAAAAAATTATGACAATGTAATGGATTTAGGTAATACGAGCACAGAATGCAAGTTGGACAATCAGATTAGTTATTATTTTTGACAGAGTGAATTGAATGCATTATTATAATTTTTTTACTAGCGGAAAAAATAGTATTTTGATTGACTGTCTATTTCAGCTTTGGAACTGAAATCTGCGATAGAAGAGAAAACAGAGCTATTTTTCATTATACGAGAATAACAATATATTTTCGGTGGCTGCCAAACAATCCCTAAAGTAGAGTTGCACTAACCTGCCAAAGAATAAACTTGTTTTCCCTCCGATCATCTATTGTGGCAGTGCTGCTCTGTTGTGAAATGTGAAGAGGTTGCAAATTCCTTGTGATTGACAAGATTTCCCAGCTTTTTTT
>JAHZND010005665.1:0-14983 GCA_027744115.1 Acrocyrtus sp. NNG-2020
TAGGATAGAGATAAGTTTTTCTCTAAAGCTTAAGGTTCTGCCTGTTCTTGCCGTCTGCGTATTCCTTGTCACAGGCTTCATCGCGTGGCTCCACAATACAAGAATTTGATAAGAAAATAGTAAGTCGCATGTAAGTGGAATTTATGTTTCACTTTTGACTGTGATTTATTACCTTGTTTTTAACTGTTGTGAGTTTTAAAAATGAAGAAAATCAAATGATTATTTTCTTTTTCTGTATATGTCATGATACTTTTCAGATCTTTATCGGTTCCCTGCAACTAGTATTTGAGAAACTCAAGCATTTCCCTTCCCTGATTTTTTACGGTTTTGTCACATAAAGAAATCATACATTGAAAACTTTACCTCACGCCGAATGGCGAGGGCACGGATTGCCATACCTTTGGCAATGTTCCTTACCTAATTTATATGTTCTATCCCTTTTCGGCGTTGGCAAAAATATTGCAAATTAATTCGAACTAATTCCAAGAAACTGGTATGGAATTAACACTGTTGGATCAGACTCCCCCCAGCAAATTATCAGTAGCGCAGTGAAAAGGTATGTGCTGTAATATGCTTAATTAATGTTACTTTCCTGAAAGATCGCCTGCGTTACCAGTGAAACTTTTATGATTTTTGCAGCGCTAATAACCTTGGGCCATCTAAAAAGCGCCATTATCACAAGACCTCCTCTACCTCTAGTTGTAGTAGAATAAATTCATGAAGCCCTCAGTTATACAGAATGACATCAATGCCTTTCCAATACAATACTTATGCAGACTTGCATTGAAAGGATGTGGGTGAACTCTACGGCCGTAGATGGCAATTACGTTAACTCTATATCCATTCGCCGACGCAACCATTGGAGAACTTTCCGCAAGCTGATTGACTCACCCAAGTTTCCATGGGAAGAGACTGATCTGCCTTACGTAGATGTAGAGAACTAGCCAATAAAGCTCATTAGGCGGTATAAAACAATTGTGTGCAGGTAAATAGAAAGTACGAACTCGAAATAAGAATCTGGTTGAGCTTCAAAATGATATTTCCTTACATTTGAAAATGATCATTGCTTACATCTTGAAATCTGTTGTTGTCAAAATGTTTTTTTAAAGTTAAGGTAACTATTTTGATAAATAGACAACAATAATTCTCAAGGTAACACTACTTAAGCCACCCTATTTATATAAAAATGACTCAAAACGATCTGTCGTGCCAAATTTGCACGAATATAAAGACGAAAGTTTTAATTGCAAGTCAGATTATAGCTATTATAAGCATAGCCAAACTAACTGCTTCCGACAAATACTAATTAACTTTCAGATGACAATAGGTCTAAATGATTATTTGTCCGAGTGCAACATTCTTCTTTTCGTGGTTATTCTTTTGGACAATCCAAAAGGCAACAAAATACAAAGGAATGGATTGCAGCAATTTCCTTCGTTTATGCGGATAAAAAAACTATTTTGAATCTATAATTTTGCATCACTGTTTGCCACGTTTCACTTCAAATCACAAAGTGCAAAGTTTATGTATTTCGAATTTAAATCATTGTTATTGGTATTGTGAATAAATTCAAATCTTGATGCTACCAAATTTAAAACAGTACCAAGAAATTTTAAATGCCTTCGCAAACTTCAGAGAAATAGCAAATCAAATGTACGACTGCTTACATTGCATGTCGTAATTAGGCAACGCTACATAATATATAAAATGTCTTAAATTTTTGAATAAGACTTTCATAAAATTGGGCTTGAATAATTAGATTAAACGTTTGCTGGAAAAGTTAGTAAAAGTAAAAAAGAGAAAGGAAGCTACCTATTTTATATTTTTTTATTTAGAGCATTTTATGCCGACATTTCGAGACTGTGCGAGCAAGCAAAAACAACGGATATTTTCATTATATAACCAAGATATATCGATATATCTTGATATAACTCATCTCAAATATTAACGAGCTTTCACCATTAACTCCAACCCTATTTAACGGAGTATACTTCCTTTTTGCAGTTAACTTTGTAACTAAAAAAATATTACCTACTTACAATACAAAGTCAATAAGATTTTCTATTTCTAAAACTTATTACTTTTTAGAAAGAATAAAAGTCGAAGGGACTTTGGGATGTTTTTTGCTTACGCTTACCTTAGTACAGTTGTTGCTGTCTAAACTAGTTCTTCCGGCTTAGGTTACTCCCAATTTGAATTTGATTTCTTTTGATTTGATCTTTTTTCTCTTGTTAGCCATAGCCAAATGTGAAGAGCCCACTATGGGTGGACAGCCTAAAAATATTTTGAAAATTACTTTTAATATTTTAAATGAATTAACTTTAATTCTAAACTTAAGATAGCCCATTAATTGTACCAATTTAGCTGACGATCTCGTAGATATAGACCATACTCTATCTTCTTTCTCCAATACATTTGGGAAACGAATTCGTTGAAAGTTTTTAAAGGCTAGTAATATGTGCAATATTAATGAGTCATACTTGAGAGCTCAAGGTGGGCAAAAGGATGTTAAAAATTTATCGTAGTGACTAACTCATTCATCAGATCGTCATCTTTATTTGCAGTATATACTGATTTCCATATTATAATAGGGTTGTGAAGTCTTAAATATCAGATTGTCCAACTGAAGCTGCATTCTTTCTGCTGACTCGTTACATGAAAAGGTTCACTTCTTCTGTATGCTGCTGCCATTGCAAGAGAAGTATAGTGCAAGCTTACTTTTTCTTTCTTTTAAGAATGAAAAGAGGTTTATTTTTAGCATTACTACTGCTGACGTCAATGTGCGCTTTTTGGGACTTTCTAAAATGCAATTAGTTCTGTAGCCTAACCAAACCAATGCCAGCTCCGTAAAAGAGAAATACCTCTGATGCGGCGTAAAGATTAAAATGCGAATGTTATTATTACAATGGAGGATGGAGTCTTTAAAAAAGAAAATGCGCTACGATTATACTTTGCAGCAAGATTTTTTTCAAGATCAACGTAAATATTTTTTTTAAAAAAGTTTTTATTTACCTTTTTTATTGGAATTTCCACGGAACATTCCACAAAAACGTGTAAAGAAGAATTCCACGCAGTGGCAACTGCAAAATAATAAGAAATGACGTACGTGTAAACTTATGAAAGAAGAGGTACGAGAAGTATCGCGCAATTCTTACGCAATTCACCACAACTAATTTGTAAACGTATACGTATCCGGCTGTGCGGCTCTCACTTTTCAGTTTATTGCAAATTTTGTAAGCTTATTTATAGAAGCCGACTAATTTCAGCATGGCGCTGAAAAGCGCAAAGATTGTAGCCGGCATCGCCATAATGTATGGGGTGGGTATGAGGAAGATTTATGATCACGCCACCATACCAGTCGGTTGTGCATTTAGTTTGTGCAGTAGTATAGAATCCTTATGAACACAGACATAAAAGATGTGTGCATATTTTCTATACTGTTAACATTTTTACAGCTTTCTTCATGCCATCGTTCAAAGTGCAGTTTAGCCTTACCGAGAAATATGGTTTGCGTCATGCTTGAAAAATAGCGAGGTACTAAATGTAAACTAATGACTCACTTTCGGCTACTGCGAATGCTTTAGCTAAGTAATATGATTATAAAAAATTAATAGACGGTTGCTGCTCATGCATGCCATGGAAAATGGCGAGAGACTGAGAGACGGAAGAGGGGTACGCTGAGAGTAGCGACTACCGCCATTATAACAACGAACAAAATTTTGGAATGGAAAAATGGAGTACCTACGTGCGGATATTTTTTCCTGGAATTTGCTTCGCAATAATAATTTCTTGTGATTGTGTTAGCAGCTACAGCTACCCATAGTAAATGAAAGAGGAGTCGCCTGATAAAAAAGAAGCAAAACTGATTTTGTACCTTATGTTCCTTACTCAACTGTGTAAATGCGGGGAAATAGGCTATAAAAACGATTGATGCTATTTTCACTGTTAAGATGCCAATTTTATTCTATTTTTGAAGAGCTCTTCAAAAGAAAGTATTTTCCATTTTCAAAAGAAAGGAAATAGTTTAATGACGAATGAAGGCTCCTTGCTATTTTACGCACTACTTTGTATTTTTGTAAAAATATAAACTGTTTTACATTATATGTATATGCACCGGCTATGAATAGACTTCCGATTGAACGATGATCGCAAAAATGAAAGCTTTGGATTATTATTATAATATCAAATTTGGTTTAATGATAATGGAGACGGGAAAATCGAGTAGCTTATGAATTATCAAAGCAAATAGAATACTATAATACTATATAGCTGATGAATTATCTACACCGAGAAATCGATACCTTTTTTAAGTGCGTGTATGGATGAATGGACTCAGATGTAATATCGCTTAATTTCTAGAACAATTTCTGGAAGATGCGCTAATAAATATAATATATATCGTACCTGGTTGCCGATGACTTTCGGGATTGCGACACCCTGAGTGATCACAGTCCTCAGAAATTCGATCGATGGGTCGGTTTGGGTAAAATAATTTGGCACTTTAATATAAAGATTTTTTTTAACTAAAGCTGTTCGCTCTCCTCTGCTACATGGAGACCTCTTTTCTGTAGAAGTTGCCTGCTTGAGTGCTGAGCGTTTAGTGATGGCGACGGCAAGCAAGTAGCAGCGGAGTTGTTGAAAGACTACCCCTTCCAATAATGCCACTCGTAGCAAATTTTTGCAGCAGCAGTGATGTCAGTGTTGCTGAAAGAATGCTTTCCATGCGACCTCTCATTTTTCCAGCTTCCTAGAAGAAGAGAGAGGGGAAGGAGAAGAGCCTTTACATGCTTTGCTATTTTGTACTTGTCAAGAATGAGTCATGACCATATTCAAGAATAAAGAAAGCCTTAATATGGTGAACGTATTCACTAAACGAATCTACTATACCACTGAATGCTTTCCGAGCCATTATTTCGGTTTGGCAGTGTATAAAAGAAGGAGCTCAAAATGTGCTTATCACGCCACCAGAAATTCCATTAAAATTGCATTTGCGCTGAGAGTACCAAGCTCTGTAGATCCGGATTCATGTACTTTTTGTTGAACTTTTTTATGCTTCCGTTATTATTCCTCTTTTCGTACCATTTCGTTTCTATTGCTGCATTTTTATAGTCAAATAGTAACGGATAAAAAATAAAGCTCTAAATTAGAGCTCATGCTGCCAGCCGGCAGCGTGCACTATGGCACTACTTCATATTAGTTAACTTGCTTCAGTCCTTATGCACTTTAGGCACACATACCGATTTTTAAGAGTGTGAGCATTGAGGAGCGACGAATAAAGCTATTAAGGAAATAAAAAATGAGTGCTGCTAATACATAGCAATGTCCCTAGTCACGTAGTCACGTAGTCCGTCGTCCGTCTCACGTTCTGAAGTAGATTTGAGCCATAAAAACTATTAATGATGGCA
This sequence comes from Acrocyrtus sp. NNG-2020, assembly GCA_027744115.1. Lineage (NCBI taxonomy): Eukaryota > Metazoa > Arthropoda > Collembola > Entomobryomorpha > Entomobryidae > Acrocyrtus > Acrocyrtus sp. NNG-2020. The sequence continues at coordinate 5,406 of JAHZND010005665.1, forward strand.
AAAACTCATTGGAGATTTCTTTAAAAATCTTTTTGAATATTTGGTAAAAAATGTTGTATGAATATAAGCATCTATTATTATTATTTCATATAACTGTATCTGCAAGGTTGGCTAAAATTTAGACTTGTGAGTAGAAACATAAAAATCATGTTATATTGGATAAATGTACCAAAATATTGATTTTGGCAGTCTGGAAGCATCCTGTTCCCAATTCGTTGCCTTTATATTGTACACGAATGGAAATTGTCTTACGACCAACTACTATCAATATAGCTATATGGATCGACGACTACTACCTTAAGAAAATGGGAGCGCTCCGTTGACGTATTCGTTTTACTTATGCTTTGTGCACCTATTTATACATATACAGAGAAAATCATTAAATTCAATACAAATCAGAACGCAGAAGCAACCAAAGACTCAAGATACTGGTACATTTCCATGCTAACTAAATAACTGTAAATTGGTGAACCTGAATGCAATATTATGCAATTGATTTGAAAAGCTGTAAAATAATCATAGCTGTTAGCTGATTAATAGTTTAATATTGTGAACTAATGCACCATATGACCGAATGTTTAATGATCGAGCCTTTATAAACTAGGAACACTTCTCAATGAGCAAATTTAACATGAAAAATGAATAAAAAATGGTCTGCACTATTAGTAGCGTGGTGGGTAACTGGACGCAGGGTTTTGTAGATTTTTCTAAGAATTTTATTTTATGGGCTTAAAGTTCAATTTTACAAAACAAATTGATAAATGGAAGCCAAAGACTTTCATATATCTTGCACAGCCTACCATACCCGTGCCACCTTTTTTAAAACTACCTATCATAAGTAACGCACTCCGCGTATTACCCAAAATGATAACTGGGGAAGTAAGCAAGCATAAAATGTAGCGGAAAAATAAATAGATAGTTAAAAAATGTAGAAGAAATGCTGGAAAGACATGGCATTATAGTCCTACGTTAATACGCAATGCAACGATTACCCTCTCAATTAATTTAAGGGACAGGGAAAGTCACATCGATTCCATTTTACTATGCTTAACGAAAATTCAGCTTTGTGTCATGCAAACTCGGATGAGCACAATAAATACCAAAAATTATAATCTGTTTTACAATACCATAAATAATGTTTTATTGGGATAGGCAATTTGTCAACCAGTATGATGAAAATGATGCAACTTCATATAAGTAAGTAGCAGTTAGTTAAATAACTCATTTAAAAAAAGAAACAAAGTATTTACGACCTACGACTTATTATGTACTTCTTAGATTTAATATTGACCTCTCTTAAGTTCTTACGAAACGAGGAAACAATAATAATTACGAAGACTGAGACAATACCGAACAATAGGTAATAAATTAGGATTTCTTAATAACAAATAGAATAAATAAAGTAATTAGCCAAAAATGCATTGGATACATCGATTAAACTCCTACCAATGCTTTCTAAATGAACCGCCCGGGTATAAAAGGAGGCGTTTGAGACGGATCAAAGCATCAGTTGCCTTTTTCCTGTCCTGACAGTTAGAAGAACAAACTTGCAAATTCTCTCAACTCAGCTTCTCATTAAGATGAAGATCTTTTCCGTTGTTGCTATCATTGCGGCTTCCGTCGCGATTGCTGCTGCCGTAAGTTTTCCTAAAAAGTGGAAATATTTCCGGGAACATTCCCGAAGTGAATGGGAACTTAAGTGAAAATAATTCTCCTTTTCGTTTCTTCTTGTAGGGAGGTGGTGGTGGCGGTGGCGCTGGAGGCGGTGCCGGAGGAGCAGGTGCCGGAGGTGCTGGTGGAGCTGGAAGCGGTGGTTCTGGAGCTGGCGGGTCTGGTGGAAGTGGCGCTGGTGGTTCCGGTGGTGCTGGTGGTGCTGGCGGCAGCGGTGCTGGTGCTGGTGCAGGAGGTGCCGGTGGAGCTCATTAAATATATTCAATCCGAGAAATTTTAATTTCCCTCGAATCAACATCTAAAAATTGTTCTTTCATTTTAATTCGGCCCAAAATTTTTGAAACATTTTTTAATATCGTGACTCATTAATTGGCTATGTATGTTTCACGAAAAATAAATTACTGACTAATTGGCAACTTTTGTGAGCACAAAGCATGAAGCATTTTATTGGCAGGTGTTAACGGTACAATTTAATGCTGCCGAGTTTAGGTTAATTGCCTCCTCACTTCGCCTCTCTCCAAATTTGCACCGAGGGCAAATTTTATTTTGTAAGCTTTATTTGACCACTACGCCTACGTTCAAAACCACCATATCAGGTCGCCATACAACCAAATTCTTCCATACGTTAAATCATTTAAGAAGGAAAGGAAAGTTGAATTTTAAAAATTATTTATACAGAACTAAATGTAGCAATATCTCAAAAAATCAATTCTCTTTTACTTTTATCACTTCCTTACTTTTATAAGCTTGCTCTCATGTAATGTAAATATGCTATACTATCATTAATCACTATAGCTATTGGAATTTCGAGAAAAACAATCTCATAATGGAATCAGGTACTTCGAATATTGTGCCCATGTAGGCTTCCATCCTCGCACCATGTCCATATTATAATACATTCAACTGAGCCCGTTCTAGTTTACAATTATGTTACATGTAGCAAACTGTAAACTATTAAAATTTGCTGCTTCTTCGACTAGTGTTTTAAAAAAAAGTTTCTAAATTTTCCGACCATTCACGTCAGAAGAATTTAATATGTACATTACAGAATGGCTACATACAAAATCATGGAAATAAAGTGGCTGGTTCTGATATCACTATTTCTCCTTTCCAATTTTAAATGTTTTTCTACTAAACTTTTCCATAGTTCTTTGGAACTAAATCCTCATCTAGACCCCTTTGAAAGGTGCAGTGTGAGAGTCATCTTGAATCAAGTTGAACCTCCTTCCAACCAGGTTAGCAGTTTAACATAATCAAATTTTTGCTCCGTATATATAAGCACAATTTTACATTTTTTAGGTCTGCTTGCAGATGAAAGCATTTTTGTATGACGTCCCACAACTGACGCCTCTCTCCATTCCTCTAATTCTCTCAAAATACTTCTACAACTTCAAGGGATTAGCCGCAGATCATAATCCTCCAAATTATCACATTGTACAAAGCATATTTTCCCAACCAGTACACGACTACCACATGCATTGCGATGGCTATTTGTACGACATGGCAAATCAGAATGACTCCAACCATCCAATTAAGCGCGAGCCGAAGCTAAACTGCGCCGTGGTTGTCTACATAGATGCTCAACATGCAAGATCCACAATTAACCTTGGGGCGATCGTCCGTCCTTTTCATTCATGTCCGGAAAGTGGAGCCATTTCTCTTAAGAAGCGTTCCGTCCGGAAATGACATTCCATTTGTGGTTACCCGCATGTTTCAGTCTAAAGCGTCGGCAGTGCTTCCGATGATACAATTTTTCCTGATTAAATCTGGAGATGAGCAATCATCCGGAAGTGGCACTGGCACCGTCGTCGCCAAAATTTTATATGGATGCATGGATTACGAAATTCTTAAGAAAACTGTCGAGAAAACATGCGAAGGAATATTCATTGAACTACTCGCCCTTCCTTGCAAGAGCAGGGCACTCGTAGGCGCTCAGTTCCTCCATGATCGGAAGCTTCTTCCGATGACCCCAAATACGATGATGTCACTGGAGAGGCATTTTGAGCGCTGCTCTCCCAACAAGTGGATGAGCATCTTTAGCGGAAGCTCGAAGGTGAATCAAAATTACAACAAAATAATTCGAAGTCAGCAACAAAGCTACTACCTCAGCGATTGGAAAGGAGAACGGGTAGCATCGGAAGTTTATCCAATCGTTTTTGGCTATATTTTCCCCAACTCTACATATCAACTTGTAAAAGGACTGGATGCAGTTTTCTTAGGCTTCTTTCCATTACTACGTGCTGATCCAGCTATGCGCGATCCTTACGAACTATTTAAGTCTTCTTTAATGTATAACGATACCTACATGGGCTTCAAGTTCGTGACCTGCGCCCCAATCCCACAAAAAAGCTGGATATCTTTGAGGGGATATGTATCCGCGTTTCAGCCATCTGTCTGGATTGCATTTGCCGTTCTCTTTCTCCTTTCCGGGGTAACTCTTCACACTCTAAAGTACACAAGATTGGCTTGCATCGAGGAAAAGCTCCACCTGGATAAATATTTTATGGCGCGAATATTCAAAGGATATGCGAGCATGGCAGGATTCGAAAATCTCACTTTTGCCTACAACCTTCTCGTATTCCAGGGAACGAGGGTACTTGTCGCCTTCAAGTGGATGGAAATTACCTGGCTCCTTGGCGGAATTGTACTGTCCTATGCATATCTAGGGGCCAACATTGAAGAGCTGACCAGTCCAAGATCACCGACTAAATATGAAAGTTTTGGAGATCTCTTTGACAAGAAGATAAGAATTCATTCATCACCGAGAAGATGCGATTCCTCTTTGATAGGGTCAATGTCTGTCATTGGGCAAGCTCAGAGTGACATGTGGGAACTTTTTGGCTATAAGCACAGGCAAAAGAAGGTGTGGCAAAATTACACAATGTTCAGTGCCTTCGCTGGTAAAGAGATCAGAGAAAACCAAAGTCCCCAGAGTATAAAGGAACTTGTGAAGGTTCCACTTTCCCCAGAAGAAAATGTCGCAATGCTTCAGCCGGATTACTTTATTAACAAAGTGATCGGTTGTGGGAAGGACTCGTTTGCGGGTATGGTGGATGAAGTGAACCGGTTTGAACTGGCCTTGAGAAAAAAGGAGATCTTGGCTAGGGACTCAGCTGGGGTTAAGGAGGAGGGCGAGATGCAGCACATTTTGTCAGTAGGAAAAGAGGTCATTGGTAAATTTGGAACTGGGTGGCAAATCCAAGATTTTGAGTGGCCAGCAACAAAACTTAGCATCCGTGTGCAGACCGTACATCACTCCGGTATTTTGGCGCTGTGGCGTCGATGGGCGGTTTGGAGAGGAACGCTGAATGACTCGATTTTCGTAACCCCACACGAGCGGAAAGGATTCCGCCCGGTGTCATTTAGGAATAGCAATACGGTTGCAATCTTCTATTTTCAGGTGACTATACTAATAATACCACTGACGGTGTTCTTAATTGAGCTGCGGCGTATTTTGTATGCGGGACTGGTATTCTGTCTTTTGGCGGTGCTCATATAAAATATAAAATGGTTTGGAAAGTTTATTCTTCTGTTGTCTGGGTTTATTTTCAAGCGTAAAAGTAAGGTTTCTGTGATTTCAATTAAATAGTCTGCTCTCACACAATTAATTTTTGGGAAGTAGAAATATTCTAGAGAAGGTATTTCAACAATTTCTTTTACAAAAACTTTAGAGCTATATTTTATTTTAAGATGAGATTAATTTACAACGAAATGAGTAGCTCAACGATTGAAATATTTTGAACATTTTTGTTTTAAACTATCCTTCTTAAAGAGAGGCAGCAAGCACTTAAACGTCAAATGACTGAAATGAGCGGTACATGGAAGGGTAGTGGAGATGTCCAAATTCCTCAACGGATTTACCTGTCAGTGTGGCAAAATCATAAATCATAAGTCATAAACAGTTTAAATTAGTAACACACTTAACAAAATAAAATAGTATTTTCAAAGTTGTTTTACCTTGTAGATTAATATAATTCGGTGGAGGAAAAAAGCTCTCTCTGTCTAGCCGAGTATACTGCTCAACGCTCATTAAATCCTCAAGTCGGTCTTCCGGCATGGCAAGTCGGTGAATGAGCATTTCCTCTTCCTGAAAATTAAATAAAAAAAATAAATGACATTTAGAAGATTCAGAAATAGCCAGGCCCTCATTTAAAAAAGTGGAATATCTACCTCAAGAGTGTAGCGAGGAAGTCGCCTCAGCTCGTCGTTCGGAATTACGAGATATCTCCCAGGATCTCTCGACATTTCAGAGCAAGTGGCCACCAATTCATTGAAGGACGGTCGGGCTTGAGCGTTCAACATCCAGCTATTGATGAGCATCAAGTACAAGTCAATTGAGCAGTTGTGCGGCTGTGCTAGACGCTCCCCGCGGGTGAGGCGAGGTCCGATTTCGCCAACAGGAATTCCATCGTAAGGAGTATCCCCAGAAGTTAATATCTCCCAGACAGTGACGCCTTTAAAAGTAGTAAAAATAACTTTTAGTGGCGAGCGAAATCATAATCCAAAACAAATATGAAGCGTTTCGGGCGGCCAAGTCACGGTGAATAATCCGACAAGTTTCAAGGTGCTCCATTCCTAAAAACAAATTTCAAAACGCCGAATTTAATTACTAATCTTAATTAGAGATAACTTGAGCAAACCTGAAGTTGGCAACTCACCTTTTGCAATCTGAGTGCACCAATCTAACATCGACCTGGACCCAATATTATCCTTGTGAACTCTGAGATAGCTTAGAAGGGACCCGAGAGGCATAAGCTGGGACACCATCATCATCCCTGAGGAGCCCAAACAAAGTCCTAGCATTTTGAGAAGATTGCTATGTCGAATTGTAGCCATGAGGAAGGCTTCATCTACAAAGCTCCTTATATCTGTAATCCCATTAATTCCGTGCAGCTCCTTAATTCCCACCGGAATCTTGACGCCATCAATTGGCATCCAAATTCCTCTGTGAACGGTACCAAAAGTACCTCTTTCCAAAATCTTGTCTTTTCTCAGTTTCGTTTCGTCAATTATTCTCAGCTTACTTAGATTTGGAGGGAGGAACGCTGTCTCCGGGAGGAATACTTTCGTTAAAGCTACTTCTTCAGGGATGTTTGTCGTCGACCTTCCAAATTTCCTTTTTCTGCAATTGTACCATCCTAAAGCGGCAAATGCAGCGACAATTATCGCAACTACACAAAATGCAAGTAGCGAAACCTCCCAATTTAATGTCAGCCAGGAAATCTCACTCCCTTTCTCACAGTACCGCTCACCATCTGGATCTTGAAGCATTTGAGGTAGCTCAGGAGGGCATTCTGGTGCACAGCTAAAGTTTCCTGGAGAAATCTTGTCATCGTTTGTTTCCTTTGGACTGAATACACGGAAACCTTTGCATGCTAAGCAGTCTAGCGAAGTCGGCCCATGGCATTCCCGGCACTCCTCGGCACACTTAACGCACTCTAGCTTTTCCTTGTCACCAAAGAAACCTCGAGGACACTTTTCTTCGCAGACATCCCCGTTTTTGTAGAATCCTTGAGTACACTCCTCACATACCTAAACCATGAAAACATCAAACTTAATATTTTCTAGGAGCGTTATTTTACTGTAAAAATATCGCTTTCAGTTTATTAGGCTGATACCACAGTTCCAGATTGGCCGGATGTGCATTTGCTGCATCCATGAGAACATTTTCTGTACACAGGCTTTCCGGCCAGACTCTCCAATATTCCGCCCTCATTATTACTGATTTCTGTGAGAAAGTATCCTTTTGGAATTTCACCTCCAGGTCTTATGCACTCCTACACAGAGAAATTTAAGCACATATTTAGCTACGTCAACCTCCGTTAGATTTAAAATCTGATAAAATTAGCACCACCCACAATTGTTTCGTTTTCATGAAAAATTGCTTGATCACATGAACTGCAGCCACCAATGCCAAAGTTTTGGGATGGATCTTCTGCTGCACAAAAAACGCACTCTCGCCTTTCACTATCAGCGTAAGAACCTGGAGGACACTTTTGCATGCAGACATTCCATATTTTCATGTATAAGAACCCACATTTGCATGTGTACCCTTGTCTTCCTACATTGTCCATCAGTTTTCTGGATTCTGTTATTTCTGTTAATGTGCTTTCTGCTCGGAAGTATAAACAAAAAAAAATAATTTTAATTTTGCAAGTTGCATTAACAACACGTCGTTTGCAAAAACAATTTTTACAAATTTATTTGTATTTTTACGTTTTAATAGTGAAGACATTTCCTCGGACTTTCTACTCACAACACGTTAATAGTAGGGACAGAACACGAATGCGCTTTTATCTTCAATTCATATACAACTTAATAATATTAAATTTATATAGAGCGTTATGACGCACATGCAAAACCCGATATTTCCAAGAATTATACCAGTGGAGTGTTGTGAGTAACCAGCACCGAATAGTCATATCGTTATCAATAGACAGTAGCATGTTTGATGAGCAATCTGCACATCCTGTATCCTATCTCCAGTGACAGATTAGAGATCTTGGATAAGTATAGTTGGGGTGATGGTGCAACATTATTTACTTATTTCAATCGTTTTTATTGACACCGCATCATAATATCAATGATAAGTGAACACTTAATGATAGTAAAAACCCACATGAAATAAAAGTGGCTCAAGCTACTTCAGCCTCAATGACGTCCATGCAAAACATATTGACGAGTTCGAATGTCAGTTTTCATCTTAAAAGGCTTAGTCATTAAGGTAAATTTAAGTTACATTACAGCAGTCACATTTTTGCAAATCAAACTAGCTAACCGCTAATAAGCCTGCCTCTCTCCACCCTGATGACTTAACTAATGCTAACTGCTCGCGACTCGAATTATTTGCTCGATCTCAGAAGTTAATTATTGTCACTACAATTAAAATGAAGGAACACATTCGAATTAAATTTACGATTTCCACTCAGGTATTTTTATTATATTTTTCTCAACTTCTCTCTTGCTCTCATCTGCTCCGCGCACACACCGTGAATGAATGAGGATCGCTATTTTTCTTCTTCTTCCATCAGAAATTCCACACTCCCAAGAACTCAAACTCCTGCTCATTTTCTCAACTCTATGACCAAGAAAAACCTCATAGTAAACTGCGCTCCTCGTTCATTCACTACTCCTCAACAAAGACAAAGAAAGCATCATCATCCTCATGAATTTTGCAGATTTATCACACATAATGTGCAATTGTGCTGGATTCAAATGTATGAAACTGGTACTCTAGTACCCAGTATAAGGTCTAGATATAAAAAGTGAGCTTGAGGACTTTTTCTCAGGCCAAAATGTTTTGCAAAAATGTAGAAAATATTCAATTTTTGAAGCTTTTTCTCTGTCAGTCGTACAGTTATTCATTCTAAGTATGTAGTAGATACTTTAAAAACAATTTAATTATTAGCAGTAAGCATTGGAAATCAATCGACAAAAGTTTTTTTCGATTTTAAAATGCACTAAATTCGATCTGATGACCTGCAAAAACCTGGCTTGACCTGAAGACTTCGACCTGCGGCTTGACTTGAGCTTGCGGTTTTAGTAATTTTTGCTTGACTTGACCTGAGGAATCTGACCTGAGCCGACCTGCACCGTGCTCTAGCTCTAAGTGCACCGTTGTTTAAAGAGCATGCAATAAAAGCAGCGAGCGAGATACGAATGAGAAGATGACGGACAATGATTTTTACAAAGTGTGAAATCGCTATATTATACCAAATTATGCAATGGATCCTCTCGGCTTTAGCACAAAACAGTAAGATTTTTGGAGTGTGCGAGCTAGCAAGAGGAGACATAAAAGACTGCGCGTCGCTGAAAATAAAATTGGTGCTATGCTTTTTACTATGGCAAAAATTTTAGTGCTATACTTTTTACTATGGTAAAATTTTTGGTGCTATGCTTTTTACTAT
>JAHZND010005666.1:0-29393 GCA_027744115.1 Acrocyrtus sp. NNG-2020
AAAAACCTGCTCCGGCGAAGAAGGAGGGAGTACCTACAAAAAAATGTAAATGGAGTGTAGTAGTAAAATTGCTGACACGGTAATATCCTTCTCGGGATCGGGCAGGATTATCGGATGAAATATTCATGAGGCTGTAAACAGAATGAAAAGGGTATCGGTATCATTCTCGGACGACCACTCTAGACCTAGGTTAGTGGTGCTCGGTGGGGGACTCGTAGTCTAGTCCGTTAATAAGATTTGGAGGAGGAATGGGAATTTGAAAGGGTCTTTCAAGGCCAATTGCATAATGTCTGCGAAATTGGCATTGGCTAATGAGTCGGATTTAAAATATGAATTTATGTGTAGAGCAATGATCGATGGTGGCTCTGCAAAACTGGTGGTAAGGTGACATGTGGAGATGGTCTCTATTTAAAAAGGTGCCAAAAAATGCGGTGGCTCTGTGTGCTCTGCCGGTTTTTCGCTGCCTATTCTCGCTATCAATTATCACTGCGATACTGGTGCAGTTTTAATAGTTGTAAAATGATTGTTGCTCTTTCTTATCTCCATCATCCATCTCATCGCAAACAAAAAAGGCTGGTATTCATCAGAGTTTTTAGCATGAGCAGGCTATCTCGGTTGTAGATCGCGGAGGGGAGAGCATCGCGGAGTGAATTTTTTTCCCTCGTTAGATAATTTAATTGACGTTTTTGTTACATGCAAATGAGGGCTATTAAATGGCTTTAGTGCTTAAACTTGTGACCTAGTTGAGCTGTCTTTTTAATTAAAAAGGGAGTCGAGGAAGGAATGCAGACTGTCGCGAGAGGACAGGCGCACTCAGCCCGGGGCCTTTCTCAAGTCCAGCAAGGAAGTCGAGTACATCGAGAACTCCTGCATTGGTGAGAACAAAAAATACGACAGCGTTTTCTGATGATGATGAGATAATTATTGAATTGATATATTTATAAATTCATTCCCATTCCCATTCGAAGATGCTAATTTTATCCACAAACCTGTTCGATTCTCACGTAGGGACGGTTTGTTTACTGATTCAATCTCTTTTTAACTTACACCGCAAATATTTTGATAACTGCGAGCGATGTGATTAGTGCCGTTCCCCGCATGCTAATTTCTGGCCCATTTAAAAATAAAGCGAAATTTTTTTTAGAGCCGATATCTGCGAAGGAGCGAGAGAGACAGTGCGAGTGGCAGCTTATGCGGGGGTTCGAGTTCCCCATCGTCGACTTCACTACGAAAGCGGCCACCCTTCAAGAGGTAAAGTATGACATCTTTTTTGAAGCTCATCACTATCATCACTCTGGTAAATGCTAATTGATAATTAACCTCATTTTCCGATTTAAATCAGTGTCAAAAATCGTGCGAAAGCTACGGAGCGTTTACATGTCGCTCGGTGACGTACGACATGATCTCTGGGATATGCAATCTAAGCGGGTCTGACATGTCAACGACGTCATCAAAGATGCTCCGGTCACATGAGACAAAAGTGTACGCGCAACGCGTGCCTTGCATTGACAGTAAGCTGGCGAATCAATTTTATAACAAAAAATACTTTTTATGTAATTTTTTGTGTGAGGACAGAACACGGGGCAATAAAAGACCTCACATCCGGTGTGTAAAATGTCTTCCCTTTTGTTCTGCTAAAGTGGTAATAATGCGATAATTGGATTTGCAAATAGAAGCAAAAAAAAATCTCAGAAAATTTCAGGTATTATAAGCTCTAGTGCAGTTTCCTGGTTTAAAAATTGGGTAGAAAAACTCCATTCCTACTTCTTAAAAACAAATTTGTTGCAGGATTGCTGCAATAAAATGGGAATGGATTTTTTTAAAAGAAAAAAGTTTTTTTTTTAGTTTGAGCTGTCCACCCTTCTCCTTCTCCCAATTTAGTTTCACCCTTTTCATTTCGCGACTATTTGGCATGGTCAAAGGATAATTTGTGAAATGGATGTGATGTGATTCCTGTGAAAAGAAAATAAACACACGCTCGGCTCAGGCTACCACTTCTACGCTGAAATTTGTCCAAATTTGTTTTTGCAGAGAGAAGGAATGAGATAATGTGAGTGCCTAGACACGACTCTTAGCTAATCGCTTTTTTTGTTTTGGCCATTTGGCCGGACACGGTGTCCACGGAGCCACACCTCAGGTGACAGAGAATAGTGAGGAGAATCGATTGTGTGGGAGATGAGGAATTCTCCCAATTTCAATTCACCTGCTATGTCCTTGCTCTCCCTCCACCCTCCTTCGCGAATAAAATTGAAGAGAAGTTGAGAGTTTTTTTGAAAGAAGCCTTTAAAAAATTTATGACACATGACGACTGCGAATTTTTTGCTGATGCTTTTGAAGGAGATAGTGACCGGCTCAATTTCGTTTGGGGGTGAAAAAGGAATGATTTATTTTTGTTTTCGCTTGCAGTGGCACTGGAGTGTAACGGGGAGACAATGATAGCGAAATTAAAGACTCATTCCCCCTTCTATGGGAAAATGTACTCGTCAGCGTTGTCCACCGACTGTGAAGTGTTCGGACATGGGAAGCTCTCCACTACAATTGAATATCCTCTCAGCAGCTGCGGAGTCTACAAGTAAAAATCTTTAATTAACCTAGACCTTAGGTAGACACGGAGCTGTAAAAGTGAGATGTCATAAAATGTCACGCTTCGTGGCGTGGCGCTAATAAAAAATAAATTTAATTTTGGGAAGGGATGCGGATGGCTCTTTCGTGGGCAATTTGATTGTGCAGCAGCATCCTCTCATTCAGAAAAGGGGAGATGCTGCTTTTCGCCTCGTTTGCACTTTCCCGGAAACGAACCGCACGTTGACACAGACCCTCGGCTTTGAGAAGGAGTCGGAGTCGAGGCTCGTTGAGGCGGCGTCCTCGCCAGGGCCTGTACTAGGAATTGCGACATCTGTAATTAACGCGACTGCGAAAAGTCCCGCTGTCGTACTGAAAATACTGGACAAGAACGGAAATGACGTGAGCGGAGTGTCACTGGGAGATGAGCTGTACTTCAAAGTGGAAATGGAGCAGGATAGTAGGGGAAAAAATTAATTTACTTTTTTATTAGATGATGCAGGTTGAATGGGAGTTGATATGATTGATGTGGTTTTTAAGGTGCGTATGGAGTTTTTGCAAGAGATCTTATCGCGAAAAGTGGGACGAACGAGGAGGAAATTACACTGCTGGACTCGAGGGGGTGTCCTGAGGACGCAGCTATTTTCCCTCATCTGAAAAAGACGGGAGATGGAACGAAGTCGTTAAAGGGGCGGTTTGAAGCCTTCAAATTTACAAATGATGCTGTAGTCCGGTTTCAAGTTTATTTGCAGTTTTGCCGAAATGAGTGCCCTCCTGTAATAAAATTGACTTAATTTATAATTGCGGATCAACTGAAAAGATAGTTATTGGCAAGTTTTTTAATTTTTAAAATTAAAATGTCCTTTGAAGGTAAAATGTGATGGAGAGCTGTCGCATGGAAGGAAGCGTCGTGCGACAGAAATAGCGTCAAACAGCAGCAGTGAGAAAGTGATCGAGCTGCAAAAGGAGATTATTGTCAACGGCCCTTTGGACTCCAACTCCCAAGTTCAGAAAGGAAAAAAACTGGAATCCGTCCATCAAATTGGTATTAAAAAATCGAGGTAATTAACTTTTCAGAAACTTGAATCTTTCTCTTATTTCCTCCATCTAGAAAACGGACGAGTTGTATGCGTTCCGAAGAACCTTCTTCTCGCAGTGATCGTGGGCTTCTGCCTCTTCCAAATTGTGATTGTATTTGCATGCGCAGTTGTCGTCTGTCAGCGGGGCACTGACAGAAAGCTGTCCGAGCCGAGTTACCGCAACGCTGACATGTACTACGGGCGTCCCTCCCCCTCCAGTATTATCAACACACTTCGCTCCCTCCACAGTTTCCGGGATTGACGAGCGTAGCGTAACCTCTGGTCCTAAATATTTAGGACTTTAAAAAAATATTTAGTAAAATAAATTGTTTGTGCAGTTTTTTCTTGAGGGGCCAACTACTAACTAACTTTAATTTTAAGTTACACAATCTAATTAAATAAGCGTTAAGTATATTTAGCGTAAGTTTATGTAATTTAGACTAGAAAATAACCTTAACTTTTTAAAATGAAGATGCGACCAAGTTTTGTCATTTCTCCTTCCCCTTTCCTTCACTATCTCTGTCCTATTTTAAGTTAAGTTTTTTATGTTGGGGTTCTTATGCAATAATATGGACTAGTTTTGGTTGTGCACGATAAGATAAGCCTAACTGAACAAGGCTAACTGTTTACGAGCAATGCAACAGTTTATTTTTTTGTTACATTTTTATTTCACTTGAAACAGCTTCTTTCTGTTGTACAAGTCGTTTCAAATTCCAATTTAAAAAAATTAAAAAATTACAGTTTAAAATACTGACTATCGCTATATATCTGCACCAAATGAAAATGCTAATTGCTAAATGATAAAAGTTAAAATGAGAGAGCGCCAATGAATTTCTAGGCTTAAACGGATAATTAGATAAAGTTCCACTTTTGCGTTTTATTTCAAATTACATTTCGTAATGAAACAATCATTTATTCTAAAACTTTTTAATTATTTTTCATTTCACAATCTTTGTGTGAACATTTTGGAGAAGGTGGATTAATCAAGTTTTTCACAGTTGATTATTGTTACATGGTTAGTTTAACAATTGGCTGGTTAGCAACTTTTTTTTAAAGACATCGGTACTTTGGACTTGCTGCGGAGGGATACTCACTTCACTTTTTATTCTTTTTCCTCGCTCCACACAATTCGTTCACTCGCCCTAGAACTCCATTCATTAAGTCGAAATTGAATAGCGCCGAGTTAACTGATTGCTTTTGCTGCTCCACGGAAACTTGCAGATCTTCGTGGACTAGTCCCGCGTTGTTCAACAGCTCCAGCCCCACATTCTCAGAGAGCCTTTTCTGTTCCTTGGTCTGCTCTTGGAGGGCCTTCGGGTCGTTAAGTTCCTTCAGTTTGAGTTTATAGTGGGCGCGGGAGAACTGTAAAGCCTTGTATAGGGGCTCCAGGAACCTCTGCTCGAGTTCAGGTAGCACGTCGGCAATGCCCGTTACATTGGTGACTTTGTCACGGATCACCAGATACAAAATGAAGTTAAGGGCGGACATAATTTTCTCCTTATTGTCAATCAAATCCGTTGTCACTCCATCTTTTAGCGAGCACGTCATCCGAAGTTGTTTCAGAAGGAACTTGCCAGTGAAAAACTCTTCCATTTCCTTGTTCTTCCCGCTGAGCGCCACCTCCACACAGTTTTTCAGTCCTTGCACGATTATGTACCCTCGAATCCCGTCATGCTCGATTCGATTGAAGACGAAAAGGATAAAGTCGTATCTTCCTCTTGGCTCGAATTTCCACATCATTTCCCTCAGAACTTGAAGACCTTGCCGGCGCACATCTACAGACTCGCAGAAGACGGTGTGGAATGCCACCGACTCGATGAAATCGGACACGAAGGAAGTCTCTAACAATTCAGACTCGAGACGAAGTCCGGGGACAGACTCGTCGATTTTCGATAGGAGGGTCTTTGCAAGGGAGAAGCACTTTAAAAGAGAGTTTGGACCGGCGTTATCATCACTTAAAATGGCTGACATGAGGCGAACTGTTGATAAGAATACAAAGGTGGGAGAGAGGACAGAAGGCATCATGTCGGCGTTGACTAATTCACAGTAAATAAGGTAGTTGTAGTTTACAACGGAGCTGAAGTCGACAATTGACTCGTCCGCGTCTCCATCCCCACTGTCGTCATCATTTCCGCAGTACACAGGCTTATTGTTTAAGTTCGACCTTTCATGGAACATTTTTCGAGATACCCAGTCATAGTAGTACTCTGGGTGCTGATCCACCAGTTTCAGAAATCCCATGATTCTCTCCGAAATTAATCTCGCGTCCGTTTTGATCTTTGCGCTGGAGTCAGTTCCTTTCTCTAGTGAGGGTGACACAGCTTCCGCTTCATTATTTTCTAGGGCTAAGTTCTTGGATTCTTCCCAGTGGAGGTCAAAATGTAGAAGGGGGTCGCCAAGAAGCTGTACTAAATTATCCCTTAGTATTTCCTGTTGGCGGTTAATGCTGGCAATTGCAGTTTGGTCGTTTGAGGTCAGCGCATTATTTCTTTCCACCCAAAACTGGCAGATGAAAGGCTCGTAGAAGTTGCAAAATTGGTTGTAGGTCGTAAGCATTTCCCTAATCTCCTTGGACGTCTCCTCAAGCACCAGAGCATCCTTTCCTTGGGTCAGCCTCTTTTTTGGGGTCGGCGGGAACTTGTGCTGGGCCTTCATGTGGGAATTTAAAATGCTGAGGACCCACGAGAAAGAGTGCTCCCGCTTCTTCGGAAGATTCATCATGACGAACTGGAGGGGTGCTAGGAGAGACGTAAATTTTTCGGACTTGCACGGAGCAAACATTTCCGCCTGCTCCAGTAAACTGATAAGCGCCTCCTTCGGCCGGACGCAGCGGACAACGTGCATCAGCATGTCTTGGCAAGCACTGAGAGCTTCCGGCTCCATACAAAACGCCAAGCCACACTCACATAATCTCGTTATCAAGTCCATTCCGAACGCCTGTATTTTCGGGATGTTATCAGGATTGAAGATAATGTCCAGCAGTTTGTCATACTCCTTGTCTGAGAGGAGGTCCTCCACCTCCTCGCTGAAGTCCATCGCTGATATGTTCTCTTTGTGTTCCTGTAATCAAAAAAATTAAAAAGATAACCACTTCTGTTCTGCCTTTGTGAATTAACTCGCCATTTTAACTGCAAGAAATCAATACATAATTAAATCTGAGGTTAACGGCTTTACTTATCTTTGTTTTATATTTTATCTGAATGCTACATTTTCAAAATCGCAAACTGCTTACCTAAGCGTCACGAAAGACTCGGCCAGTTTCAAAGTTCCAGAGATGGTCTAATTGTCGTTGGAGAAATTGTCAACTGAAATTTGCAAGCTTCGTTATGTCCGGTTTACTAATGAAGTGGCAAGCCACTGTTTGAGAGTAGCGTTCCTAGAAGAAGTCTTCAGTTGCAAGTTCAAAGTTACACGTTGGGGGTTGTGGTGGGAATCGGATAGTGAGTGAGGAATGTGGGGAGAGCTTGCGAAAAGCCTTCAGAGCGAGAATCGCGGTACAAGTTCGGGGGCGTCTCAAGACACACAAGCGCCTTTGTTGCCCCTCTCATTTCACTTGCAAGCAAGAACGCTTCCATTCAACACCCAATAAAGCCCATTGTAATCGCTCCCAGCTCATAAATTCACTACTTCCGGAGCAAAAAGATTGCCATTCTTAACGGCAATTGACTAATCGATTATCATCGCCTCAGGGCAAAGCATATTATACTGCCGAGGGGAATAACCTGTCACATAAGAAAAATATATGAGCTCAGCTCAATTTAGTATGCAAACGAGTTAAAACTGCTTATCATATAAAATGGATGACATTTTGTCGGAGTCATGTCAGTGCTCTCCGTTTTTTCATTCCCTCCCTTAAATTTTGGATGAGGAGTAATGGAGCAGGAGGAGGAGACATGACCTTATACTACGCTCTTTTTAAGCTACCACTGCCATAATCTCTCTCTCGTAGATGGGAACATAGTTCCACGCGTGGAATGAAGTTTGGTGCGCAACTTCAGGAAAAGGGGACATTTCCATCTTTATTTTCCATGGAACTCATTCACTCTTCTCTTCTTCTTTTTTTAGTCCCACTTCATTCCATGGAAAAACAAACTACTCCGATTTCCCTTTTTCTTCTTCCTTCTCCATTCTCCTGGAAGAAAATGAGTGAGGGCATGTCTCAGCACCGTAAAATAAAAATGTTCCAGCTCCAGCCCCAGTCCAGCGGAGTGCGTATACGCTCCTGTTGTGTCCTGTGCTACATTCCCATTCGGATGATAACAGCGAACAATATGGGATGTGATAGCCCAAAAAAATATATTCCATTTTTTTCCACACAATGCATTAGCAAGCACATGGGATATGGCTTAATAACATCGGACTGGAATACTGGATCCTGGATCTATGTATGGAAACGGAAAGGGAAAAGGAGCCCAACCATTTTTATTTCCCATAATTTCCCTTTCCACTGCTATCTGTGCATGTGTCAGTGTCAGCAAGGGTTGGGGAAAACACTGCAAAACAGCCCATTTTTTGTTGGAGCTGGAGGAGGTGGACCACGTAAAAAAGGCATATAGCAGAAAATTTTCGTTGTAGAGTCTCCTTCATCGTGCCAGCACGAATTACTCAGCTCGAGCTATAGCATGCCTCATATCAGCCTCTTCGAGAGGAGTAATGTAGTAGGTAAAAAAATAAGGCTGTAGATTTATACATTTCGGTGGTGGTACTATTGTGGACCTCTCAAATTTTTTCCTTATAGGATGGAATGACTGTGTTTTTAAAAGGACGGATTGTGGATGGGAGCTACAATAATTTTTGAGGCTGATCTGTTTGTTGGTGGCATTGGCAGGAGAGTGACTCAGTTTGCAGAGAGGCAGGGGAACGGGAAGATATTATTGTATGTCTGTGAAAAGTGAAGTGAGGACGTTATAAGAGCGAAGGAGCACGGCTCTTCTGAGCACTGACGATGAGTTGAGTTGGGTGATATCTGATGTAGTCGGATGTATTATTCACTTTTTTTTCTGTAGTAGAGCTACGCATGATATTTTACTCGCTGTTTACAATTTTTACCTTTTCCTCGATCTTTCTTGTGAAAGCAGAGCTGAATAAAATAGCTACAGGCCAGGCTCAAATGTTATTTCTCCCAAAAGTCCAAAAAAAACTACGCGAGTGATGCGAGTATCTTGCAGTGATAGAAGGAGAATGAAGCTGCTCAAAAAAATGAATTTTTTCTTTTAAGAAATGTTGTGTGATGTGATGCCGCTATAGACTGAGGTTACTGCAGTTCTGCCCTTTGCGTGGCGGTGGTAGTGGTGCTCTCCTAAAACATTTTAATTCCCAGAGACACTTCAGCACCTCTCTCATTACCACTTTTTTAATTAGTGGCCCCAATCGGAAACATTACATAAATTGGAGTCGAATGACACTGGTGGTGTGGGGCGAGGAGGATTTTCCCAGTGGAGCTCCCATTCTCACTTCTGCGAAAATATTTGGGAGTAGTAGTGCAAAAGTGCATTTACGAAAAATAAGTTAATTGTCTCAAGCAATGCAATTTCCTTGAAAGTCTAGTTCAGCCTTAATTGTGGAGGAAAGTTTTTATTCGGAAAGTCCGTAGTCAGCCGCCAACCGCACCGCAAACAAGGCAAGAAAGTCGCGCTCAGATTAAATACGTGCTGTGGTTAACTGAACATTTAAAAACTAAATTTACCAGTTAATTCCATCCTCAAGCTAATAGCTAATTTCTGCAAAGTGTAGTTAAAATGTTAAAATAGTTAAGCCGGTGAGCGTTTAAAAGTAAAAAATAAAAGTTGGAGCTTTTCCACCTTCACCTCACCTCTTCCATAACTTAGCAATGCAAAAACGGAGTCATTCCAACAGTGCAATAAATTAAATGCATCTTCCAACCTCACACTAATAATTCCGTCTTGTTTACAGTATTAGGCTGATGAGCCAACAACAAAAATTTTGCACACTCAGTCAAAAAAGACTGCTGCTGCTCCAGTGAAACTGCGAAAGAGCAAACAATATTTTTGCTCACAGCCAACAGCGCTCCAGCTCATCTTTTCAAGTATTGCAAACTAAGCGATTAATAAGCGAAGTGGTGTATTATTAACAGTGTACTCTTGTCCTCCTCATTACCACAACATTAATAATATTTTTTTATGCTGTTCCACTGGCGTAGCTGGATGACATCACTCACTCCTCACTTCAGACTTTCAGCGAAAAATGTCGCTTTTAGCTCAGTGCAGCTTGGAAAATTAACTCAGCGTTAAAAAACACCCACACCAGTCCACACAAAAAAGAAACGCGCTCACAAGTTGTCGACTTAAATAATTTTTGCGAGAAAAAGAAGAAAAGTAGTAAAAACGCGTTTTTATCGAGAGCTTCTCCAACTTTCGATTTCATTAGAGGAAGTTTGACGTGAGTGCATTTAAAATATTTTTATTCGCAGTTAAGCTGAAATGAGGAATTCGTGTAAATGTGGCAGGGAGGAATTTTGTCGTGAGAAGAGCTCACATTAGCTCATAGCTCATCAGTAATCGTCATCGTGTTGGGCTGATCGGAGAGAAGGCTTCATCGCAAGAAGTGAGTCAGGAGCAGTTAAAAAGAGTTGACGACGAAGCTATCAGCTAAATGGCAAAGACGGTATTAGGTCTGCTACTACTTAACCAGTTTACTCCTCACCACTTGCGATTGTGAGCAGTTGAGGGAGGAATGCGAGTCCGATAGGGACTGTGTGGCGGTATTGGAGGAGCTGATAACAAAAAAACGAGTTTTTGCTCATTTTACTGTTACAAGAGCCTCTCTCGTGGACTAGGTACTTTCCTCCTTCGGTAAAAAAAGAGACGGGGAAGAAGCACTGCGAAGCTGATACTGATGAGCCACCCTCTTCGAGACTGTGACTTTGTGTGATTGCAATTTGCAGTGAAATCAAAGTGTGCGCTAGTAAAAGAGGCCAGTGTACCGTGACATGAAGACGATAGCATCACTGCGCCAATGCAAAAATATTGGGATTGAGTTAGCATTGTCAGAAGAGAAGTGGAGCCAGTCCCCATCCGATCCCCTGAAAGTCATCTTCAGTGCTAAAGACAATTGCTGCGATTGTAAATTGTAAGGTGAGCCTGCGATGAAGACACTGATCGAGTGCAGCAGTGTGGAAGTAGGATGGGAGAACTCAGCGCTAGTTCCCACAGCCATAATAATAATATCAAGGAAAA
Source organism: Acrocyrtus sp. NNG-2020 (assembly GCA_027744115.1). NCBI lineage: Eukaryota > Metazoa > Arthropoda > Collembola > Entomobryomorpha > Entomobryidae > Acrocyrtus > Acrocyrtus sp. NNG-2020. The sequence continues at coordinate 10,838 of JAHZND010005666.1, forward strand.
ACTGAACAGATTGAGTTGCTAAAATAATTATATTTTGTGCAATTCTTATTCACAGCATAACAGCAGAGCTGATGAGAGCCTAATTGCGTCAGTTTTTTAATTGGGGAGGCAAAGTTGAACTTGTTAGCAGTTTAGTCATCATGTGGGAGTGAGTGTAGCAGACTAAGAAAGAATAAATATATTTTTGTTGGAGGTGAGAGACTGAGAAAGTAAATGTCAACAAAAAGTTGCATTTTCATTTCCGGTTCCTGTTCCTACGAACCCGCTCAGTGACCATTTATATCATAGCGTGCGTCGAGTGCACTTTCCATCGTCATAATAGCGCATCGACTTCTTCGTGCTAATAATTTTATTTTTGCCATTTTTCCACTGCTGACATTCAGTTGTGGAAGTGGTGGTGTGAGGAAGAAGAAGAGGAACGCGACTGGAGAATGTTTGTTGGCTCGAGTTGGAATATTTTTTTGGAAAGCTGGTTCTGGTGCTGGCACGCAAGGAAAGAAGTGAGTAAATAGGAGTTAGTAGAAACAACAAACAGAAAAGAGAAGTTGGAGTAATCACATGTCAATGAACCAATAGCAGAGTGTTCAAGTGCGTTTCCTTCCATTTCCGTCATCACCATAATAATAATTTTCTGCTCGTAAAACGGAGGAGCTCGAGAAGCGAAACTCTCATAATTTATTTAAGAGTGCGCAAAAAGTCGGAATGTCCAATTTTCTCGAAATTTCTGCATTTTCTGCATTCCTCGTGTGTTCGAACTTGAGTTAGAGGGTTAGTCCCACTGAAACCGTCAACGCAATCGCCAGTCATTTTTTAAAACTCCAACAATATATTTTAACACATATTTTTAATCGCAATTTTAGGGGAAAGGATATACGCGATAAATTTTCCTTTTTTTGCAATTTAGTCATTTTTTCTAGTTAAAAGTTGAAGAAAAAGTTTCAAAGCTAAAATATCTATAATTTTTAAGCAGTGCCACGACTAATTATAACTTCTGATTTCTACTTCGCCACATAATTAAGCAGCTCGGAGGCTGTGGTAATTTTGCAGTAATCGCCTAAAAAAGAGTGGAAAGGGCTCGGAGGTGTGTTAACCTTCAGAGCTGTCGGTGGAATTATTAGTCATTCGTGCAGAGTGAAGTGTGCCAGTGTAAATCCGCGCTAATGAAGAAGAAGATGTCAAGTGGAAGCCAAGGAATGATGACGAAGGAGATTAGTGGTAAGCCCATCTCTCTCATTTTTAACTTCGAAATTGCAAATTATACCGTAAACAGACGCTCTGCTGCAGCCAGTGAAAGTTTGCCCTTTCGAATTTTTTTTAGCCTCCCAACCAACTAGGCTCATATTTTTTTATCGCTGTGCGAAAAAAAATACTTTTTTAGTGGGTCGGTCTGTGTTCAGAAGTCAGAATTATTTTTTTGTGAAGCCATAAATGGAGTTAATAAGGGAGATATTACAATCAGGCAAGGTAGTTCTCACTCGCAGAAACGACTCACTCACTGTCGCTTAAAAATCATAAATCAAAATTCATTTCGCTAAAAAAGAGCTCTTTTCGCTACCGCTACAAGGCTATCGATTGCTACAGCTCATAAATTAAATGCAAAAAATAATGTCAACTGAAACCTGTCATTTCCCTTTTGTTCCTTCCCTCCTACTCACACAGAAAAAAATTAGCTAGGTAGTCTTGAAGCTGGTTTTCGCACAAATTAATCTAATTTTTTTTCAAAAAGAACACTTCCGTGTACAGTCACATGGTGGAAGTGGAAGTTCGCAGAAAAAAGAATGGAAACCTTCAAAAAAATATTTTTTTTCTCACGGTCATGGGAAAATGAGTCCAGTCGTTTGTAGCTCAGAGCAGTAGGCAGCTGACCTTGTGTCCAATATACTACCCACTCGATTCATTTAATGGCCGTTTTCTAGCCGTAAGGGGAAGATAAAAAAACGGATTTACGATAATAAAATAAAGAAGGTTCCTAGTTCCTATATCAGTGAAAGCAGCCGCGGCTGAATATTTTTTATTCAGGGAAGGGTACACTATTTCCCAACGTTTAAGTTAGCTCGACATAAATTTTGGTCCTGGAGGCAAGTGCCAAGAGCCCTTCTTTTGCGAGTTTAGGAGTTTCCCGAAATAAGCGGATAATTTCCCCGGGGACTTCCGTTCTGCTTCCTTTCTGAACTTTGTTGCTCTCCTTTTCTATATCACACTCGTAATTTGTAGTCGTAATCATTACGCAGCCACAGAGCATAAGCTAATTAACTCCATCTGAGGATAAAATTGGAATGTGCGTTGGCCTAATTACCCGTCAACCATCTCTCCAGATGAGTGCGCCCGAGTTGAAATGTTAATTTTTGGTTCTTGAACATTTTACAGAAGGAATAAAAACGCTGCTGGGAAAGCATGTCAGGATCCTGCTGAAATGCGCCGTCAAGATGGAATCGAAGGGGGACAAAACGGAGAACAGAATCCTCGTAAGAAAAAATTCGCTTTAAATTCCTATTTTAGAAGTTTTTCTCTTCATCCCAGTCCAGAAGGGTGAAGGGATGAGAAAAAGATGATGAGTTAGTAATGCGGTTCCAGTTTGCGGAAGTAGTTTACGAATTGCTTTTGTTTTTGTTGCAGGTGTTCTGCCCGTGTCGGTTCTTTTGCCTGAAAGTCCCTCCGAGAGTAAGTGAACGCAACGATTTTCCTACTCCATTATTTAAAGCGATTAGTGCAATGGCACCGGCTCCATTATCCACTCTAATGGCTACATTCTACATTAGTATCGACTTTACTTTTGGAAAGTGCGTAACCCTCCGTCCAAGTAAAAAAGCCAAAACGACATTTCCAAAGTCCCATTCATATCCATTAGTATTATCCTTCTCAACTCTTTTCATGGAATCTTAGACCTTTCTGGAAAAGGGAGACTCCCAAATAGCCAAACTATGCAGCCCCTGGCCCTGTCCTGGCAGGGTCTGGGTCTACGATTCTTTTCTGTCGAAGGAGAGAAAAAACGACCTAAAAGTTTTTATTCCCTTTGTAAGGAGAAAGTTTTGGAATAACTTCAGCCTACTATCTCCATAGACGTAAGCAAGCAGGCAGAAAAAAAACTGGAATTGGTTTCCAGTTTACTTTTTTTCTCTTGTCTCACTCTTCTCTCCAGAAACAGGGAAAAGAAGTACAACTGGAAAAACTTTTTTTCTGTTGTAATTCAATTGTTCCACTTTGAAGCGCTCCTGTAAAGCGAAGCAGCTTCCGTTTCTGTGTTGTGGTTGCCCTGTCCTAGCTTTCTCGCTGCTCCTCGTAAAATTAAGAAAACGGAAAAGTTTAGCTTACATGTAAGCTAAATTGTTTCACTGGAAGACATTCCAATATCTCTTTTTTGGAACTTACCTCACTTGCTCATGTTAGTAAAAAAAATTAGCAAAAAAAGTTTTTTTTCCTGGAAAAGGACGGAGCACGTGCTCAGTATTAGCCTAAATATTTGGAAGCTTCATCATCTCGCATCCCGCCTCAGTAAATACTTTATCTGTCGTTCCGTCGTAATCCCACTTTCCAGTTAAGTTTTTATCCAGTAAAAGCGGAGCCATTTCTCACTGAATTTAATATCGTAAAATGTCCTTAAAAATATGGGAGTGGAGCCAGTGGAGGAGAAGGAGAGGAGCAAGTTTCCCCTCACACATTTTTAAAGGCACACACCGAAACGCTCGCACTCACTTGAATGTTGCTCTTTTTGAAAAAAGGCAGTGCCTGGAAAAAAAATCCTCGCTTTCTTACCATTTTTTCTTCGCAGAAACAAGAAACGCTTTCTCGACTTAAAGGGAAATGGGAGGGATATATATTTTTTTGCGCCTACAGCCATTATTATGATGATCATTATTATTGTAATGGGCGCATTCCAGGCGAGATGCGTGTGGATGGTGCGTGAGCCCGGATTAATTTTATTTTTATGATGTTTCCCTCCATCTGCTTAACTCCACTACAAGTGAAGGCATGTTCCTTGGTTTCGACTTAGGCTGAGGATAATGATGAGCCACTTCTTATCGTCTCCCATTTCCCGGTCGACTTGCTTTCACTGGAAATTTCCAGTGGCTGAAGAAAGTTGACGTTTTCGATGTTTATGCGAGAATTAATTTGTCTTTGCAGCTGGTCCTGACAGCGAACGATAAGAGTCACAGTTTCCTGATACCTGATCAAGACAAGGTGGATATGATTGATAAGATGATAGTCACGCTGATTACAGCGCTCAGCGAGACCTTCCCTGGAATTCCCCTCTAGTAAGAATAAATTTGCTACTCCTTTAAAGAGCCTTTTCCTCCGTAGTAATGGAAATGAACTAATTTAATTTTTTTGTGACTTCTTCCAAACAGCAACATAGTCAGGAGGGTGGACGTCGTGCCCGCCAACCGCCTCCAGCATCTCGACCTAACATTCGACGGGACGAGTACAAGCAGCGGAAGTGGGAGCGGAGGGAGCATGACGGGGCTAACGTCAAGTACCTCCACGCCAGTGCCATACCCCAAGTCGAAGAGTACTTCATCTCTGGAGGAGAATGTGATTGGGACAGGAGGCAGTGTGAATTTAGTCAATGTGCAACTGAACCTGAGCGCTGCGAGCAGCACTACAGGCTCCTCCTCGAATCTAATGCTGGGGGAAAGGTCACATTCCGGCTCCCTTCTCAACCCATACCAGCACCTTGGCAGTGGAAGTGTTTCCGCTGGGTCGGGGCCCTGCGGGGGATTTTCAACGCAGTACGCGTGGATGTGCGATCTCCATGGATTGCCTTACCGAGAGGAAGTCGCTTGGGTAAGGCCCAACTTTTCAGACTCTTTCCATTTCCATCCAGCCGGCCCACACAATACAAAAAAGTATTTCATTTTTTTATACGGCATGCAATGATTCCTGCCAAGAGCAGCCCACGAAAAATGGAAGCACGCGAGCGAGCACGCATGGGCACGCTCCCACACGACAATCCTAAACGGATTAAGATGCGAGCGACTTGCTAAATATTGGATGAGCGGATCCTCCATCTAAATCCTCCTCTTTCTGTTTTGTCAGACTGCCGTCGTCCTTTCCAAATCTGCTCATCTTTTTTTGCAGCTTGCTTGGTTGGTGTCTGGGAGAATCTGTGAAAAATGAAATCTGTTTTCATAACTTTTTGTCCAGTGAAAAAGGGAATTCTGGAAAGGGATGTCGTGTTGTGGAAAGATGAGTGGTACATATGCTCCCGTAATTTGTATGAATATGCATTAGACAAGCTTTCCCAGTTTTCTTGTGGAGAAGAGCAGCTGGTGTCACGTCGCACAAATTGGATTTTGAGTTTGTTGTTGTGCTCTGCAAACAGGCTCGCTCTCGCTCACGTCCGATTCCAATAAATTTAACGGACAGATAAAGGACGCTGCTGCAGGCACACACAATCCAAAAAGCGAATGTGATGGATTGCAGTGGCCTTCCAGTTCTGCTTGATATTCCAGAGCTGTTTAGACACAATCCGCTGCAGATACCATATCAGTTCAATTATCGCAGCCAATCCGCTCGCTGGAAATTTTACGGTCTTCCTGGAATAAAAATTAATAAACAGCGTGACGCATCCAGATAGCTCACAATTTTCTCACTCATATCAGCCTCTGCCAGTTTTCCTGTTCTGGGTCCTTGCAAATATAAAATTGAGCTCGGCTCTCCACAAAAGAACAGAATAACTCTAGACAGAATGTCAATTTGATTGCAAGAGCAAGAAATCAGAAATAGTTTTGGGAGGTGAGCGAGGTTAATGGATCGATTTGTGGAGCCATTAAAATGCGCTCTTGCATTTCTCTAAGAGAGAACGAGAAGGAGTTATGAATTTGCGACTCCTTTCGATGAAGGAGATGATGATGAATGAGAGGGCCGAGCGTTTTAATTGGTGTTACGTGAGTCTGCTATCAAAAGGGAAACCGAGTTCATTCACTTTTGTGAGGATGAGGTGTCCATCTTTTTGCATTCCTATCTATCCCTTTATTGCGTCCATCCTAGCCGCTGCGTTAACTTAATTACTGCTGCGATAAAGGGCAGATCAAAATACCTTTAAAAATAAGATAAGTCTGAAGGAAAGTTTTTTTTTCTTCACGGCTGCCCATAAAAATTGTGTAAAATTAATTAGAATTAGCATGAAGTGGTAAGCACGGACAAATTCATCTTGAAATAACTCATTTTATTGCACTTTTTTATTAGTATGACTTGCAGTGGCGGAGGCGCAGTTGCACTTGACTCATTCGCGAGTCGATTCTGAGGTGTTGCTACAAATTAAAATGATAAGTTCATAAGTTGAGAGAACGCTCGTAAAAATTGCAGTTTGCAATAAAAAGCCATTGGGAAGGGTGAAGAACGAGGTGCAAAGCAGAAAAAATTCCTTCGAAGAGAATTAGATACTAAATCAGAGATTTTCTTTTTTTAACGATTTTAACTGCACATTTAAGTCTTTTTCTTAAACGGTCAGGTATTCCCCATTAAGAAAACATTAGCAGGGGCCATTTACAAATTGGATTTTTTCTCTTCAGGTGTGGCTAATTCGAAAAGGCTCTATTCACAGCTTTACTATAGCTGCAGCCATTCAGAATTTAATTGGCTTTTTGCTTTTGTTTGTTTTCTGATAGGATTACTTCCACATATTCGATCATTAGTGCACCACACACAGCTCAAATCATAAACTCAGATTTGCCTTACAAATTGCTCTCGTTACAAAAACTTTTTTTTCTCTTTCTTTGCAAGGGAAGGATATCCGCACGAAAGTCCTAGCTGCGATAATATAATTTATCGATTGTTTATGCGCCACGGAGGAAGTGGTGGGCGTGAGGGTCTTAGGTAGCCTTTCTTCATTTTCTTCAGTCCCATTCATAGCTATTTTGGCCGCTTAGGGAAATTGCGTAGAAATGTCAATGTGCAGGGGCGAGCTTAAGGAAGGAGGAATGAGCATTTCGATAATATCAAGATGATAAGCTTAAGCTGAAATGCGGAACTATACACAATAAAAAAGCAAAACTCGTAATTTAGTCTGACAATCGGAATTGCTGAGAAGATGAGTTGTCACTTCTTTTGATAGCGCTGCGACAATTAATAGCTGCTGGCACTTGTCATTTCCATTTTTTTATCTTGAAGAGCTATCGACTTTGCTGAGCTTTATAGTACCTAAGAAAAATGGGAGGTGGGATAATGAGTAAAAAATAAATTTGAGGCTTTCCGCCCTTATCTTTGTATTGTGCAGTAATTAATCAAAAAAGTGCTCACTACTATTGTCCCATCATTATTAGCTCCTTCACTCTCCACCGGATTAGGAGGATATTGTGATGGCGCTCTAGCTAGATTGATAACACTTTTTGTAAAAAAACTGTATAATTCCTTACAATTAATTATAATGGTGTGCTGTAATAATGCGCACGATAAGAAGCGGCTCGGTGAGCCATGAGAGCATGATCGCACTTTTCATATATTTTTTAAAAGGTATTTTCTGTTACGAGAGCAGAGTCTTTGGCTGATGATGCAAAAATAAATAAAAATGCTTTTATATGCTTTTGCCATGAACGGCTACAATTTCATGACTCAGAGAATGAGTAACAGCCGAAAAACGTGTCATATTTGAGCACGCATAGTACGTGCTTTTTTTGCATTGGTGACATTCGCAACTTTTAAAAAAAAGCTCTTCACAGAAAATTTATTATTCGTTTTTGTGGGAAGGTCTCAAAATGTAACGGCTCATTTCGCTACACTGCAAATAGCTATTAAAACCCAAACGTTTGAGTAACGAAGCTCAAAAATCATAATTTTTGTGTGTGAGGAGATGAGGAGCTGTGTATGATTCAATCGTATTATAAAAGCGTACGAAAATAATCCTCATTTGTGCATGACGATAATTATTACCATTTCTTATCTTTTTTTTATCCCATTTCCCCAGCGTTGTTGAGTAGACAGAAGACTGTATGCTGAGCGCTGTGATTTTACTCGCGTAATAATAATCTGTGCTCAGCAAACACAAAAATGATAAAATTGCACGTTTTTTTGTACAAACGCAAACTAATTTGTAGTCGAGAAGAGCCCCAGAAAAAGAATATTTTTGTATCCTTCACGGCCTGCACACTCCTTCGCGGCGCTCTCATGTCTCTGTCATCATAAAAAGCTGTGGCGTTGGCACTCTTTTGTCTTGTCAGATTGTTACGAGCCCCACTTTTGCTATTACACGAGCACTCTTTATCTTCATTGGGCACTCCAACTCCAACATATCCCTTATCATCCTTTTTTTATGAGATGCTCTGCGATTTTCTTGTAGAAAAATGAAGTAAACTGTGTAGTTACAGGAGAGGACATGTACAGCTCGACAAACTGTCGTAAAAAAATAAGCTGTTTGCTATTAACTTTACATGCGAGCTGCACTTGTAGCTCAGCGCAATTAAAACAATGTGAACTTCGTCCAATCCAACAATGCTGCTGACGGCTTATGCAAAATATATATTATTGTAGCCATTTCATTGTTGACATTTGCTAAATGTACATGTTCATAGTAGTAGCAAAAAAATTTGTTGTGTAATTGCAATTGTAGTAAAAAAAATTGTTAGTTTACATATCCCATTTTTTTCGCATAGTGAGGCAGTGTGTGCCAAGATGGGAAGCTGTGGCAAAAAAGGGATTAGAAAACGACAACAGTTTTACAGGTTAATATAAAAAAATAAGCGACAGCTTCAATCTTATTTTTTATCTGAGGTGATATGGGACGGGAAGGATGCGGAGGAATAGCTTGTTTGAAAAAATTTTATAATTTTTTTATTGAAGGCTTTCTAGTGCAGTTAAAATTTAAATGGAGTTGAGTAAGCTGCGTGTGCATTTGCATTTTGCATTTTGCTGAGTACTAATCGTAATAAGAGTAAAAATGTAGTAATGAGCAAATATTTGTGCTGATTTCCATCTTGACAGTTGCAATAATATTTTTTGTTGTGCTGTGTGAAGTGTGCGGGGAGGAAGTGGCTTGTTTTCTATGAAGGGATGTACAGGAAGATAAAGAACTGAAATGTTTTGTTGAAATTTTTAAAAATGTCAGGCTGCACTTGCGTTAAAATCGTTTAAATTTAATGAGAGCGCGTATAGTAAAGTGATAGGTAGAACAGAAGTAAAAATAAATATCGGACGGACGATGATGACAGCGAAAGTCGAGGTGGAGAGGTAGTCACAGTCAGTGGGAAGTGAGCTGAAGGAGAAGGTGACAGTGAAAACGAAGTGCTTCTGGCCAGTTTACTTTTGTTAAATTTTTGGACTTAATTTCAGTTTAAAAAAGATTAACTAAAATTTAGTAAAGTGCTTTGGCAGTTTTGCTGTGTTCAAAAAATTAAAAAAGTTCAAAGGTTCAGTCATCATGGATGCCATAAGTGCAAACGGGGATTTACAAGGCTCCGAGTTTGAGCCAGAGAGCATGAGAGTTCCGGTGAAAGGAGAGGATGAAATTCTGGAAGGGGTACATTTCCGCAAAAAGCAGCGCCCATTTCCTCACCAGACCTACGTAAGTTACCTTCTCACTCCCACTTCCTTCCAAAAAAAGGGAACTATGGTGGAGCTGAAATTTTTTGTTAAAATACAAAAAAAGAAACGAAAGTTACTCTTTTTTATACAATTTAGAAAAAAATTGAGAGTCGAAATTGGCTATCAGGTTTTGCTACTAGAGCAAAAAATTCTCCTTAAAATTAGGTAGCCTGGGGCGATGGGATGTTGTTTTTTTTCGGTTTCCGTCGTCTGTGCGTGCTATCTATGATGTACGCAGCACAGCCCACCCAAGCTCTTTCCTTTTTATCCAGCGTAGGAGAGAACAAGCTGCTGGAGCAAATCATAAATTGGAAGGAGCATTTTCCCCTTCCTGGAAAGTTATTTAATTAGGGACACGTGGAAGAGCAGCAATTGAATTTTCTCGTCGTCACTCAACTACTCGACATTTACATGTGAAACTAGCTTACCTAGACATTGCTCCTGTAGAAATAGAAATAGATTTTATATGCAGACTAGAGCACGCGGAACTGTCTCCGGAACAGAAATTTATCCATCTTATTTCCCGTTACTGGAAGTTCACTGAGTTTTCTCCAGTCGCTTATTCCCAGTCAAAATCCCATCAACTCGCAATTAGATTTGATTCCGGTGCAGAAACCAGAAAAATATGAGCTTCCCATCCCATAACCTTTTTCCCTTTTTCCCCAGGACTTGCCCAGAGAAATTAATTTCTCCTTGTAATTGCGTAATTCCGCAGTTTTCTCACCGCAAATGGCAAATATACTCACATTCCTTCTTCTATTAAGCAGCGATACGGCGAGACACTCAATTTCCCTGCGCATATTTGCATCAAAATCCAATCGTCGCTTCCGCTTCTCTGTGCACTAACCAAATAATATCCGTTTTAGGCAAACAACCTAAAACTTCGCGACAACATGACAACTTTTCGTAATAGGTTTAGAGGAAGCTCTCAGCTCTCAGCCCTCCCAAGCAAATAGATAATGAGCTGCTACGCTGGCATAATGAGCTGAGAGCTGTGGAATTTCAAGTGCAAAACGGTTCTTTCCTTGACACTGAGCGACTCTGCTTATTACATGTGTACAAATCATCCGAGTTGTAATTTTGTAGTCTCGCTTGTTATTCACACTTTATTTTGCTATGCAGTCCCTCTCATGATTTTTTTGCTAGCCACAGCCACAGGATGTGCTTTTGCAGTTGCTGACATTTCATGGCCATTTCATTTCAGTCCGAGACTTTGTTCCCAGCGCAGCCCAATTAACGAGCCAATTGGCGCTATTACTGTACTCATGCTAATTTCTACATGCAACAAATTGCACAAGCAGGTACAGCCAATCTAATGCATTTCCTCACACAAACTAATAATTTCTTTTTGGCTCAAAAGAGCAATTTTGTTAGTGGATATCCTCAGAATAAAATTTTTTTTTACCGTAAAAAGCCGTGCACAGCGCTCTGCACGTTTGCTCAAAGATGATAAGAGAAGATTAGGTGTGATGGCAGCTCCCGTTACTTTTTTTCTGCTCTTGTAGTCGACATAAGTGCTATGGCATCCAATTCACTGAAGAGGAGACTCTCTGAGGACTCTCCTCAACTGTACTTTTGTTATGGCTTTTTATTTTTTGGGAGCTCAGCTCCTCCACCGGTAACTCCCTCACGTTATGTATTATGGCTTGTTGTACTCGCATCCCAATTTGCTCAGATTTCCTTTAATTGTAGGCCCTGCTCTTATTACGTACTACGTGCGCATGTCAGATAAAGATTCTGTAAAATTTCGGATGAGAAGACTGCCAAAGTAGACGGTGTGGTGCCACATTTGAAGAGAGCAGAATATTTTTTTGTAGTAGGGACTAGGGACGATCTGGGAGTTTGTTAGCCTGAAGGAGTGAGCAGACGATTGAACAATCGTGCAATATTGATCCTGCAAAGAAGAGAAGAGCTTCAACAATGGGCAGTTGGTAATAATGATGGTGGATTGGGATGGTGATTAGTAGGTTGAACATGTGCTTTTGGGAGCTAATGTGAGTGTGCTACATTAACAGCTTGCTGCAGAGCTGTAGTAAATGAATGATTCATTAGCTAATGATAATGTAAATAAATTGCAGCACGCTGCTTACTGCTCACTCAATCCACTTTACCGTTCTCCTTTCCTGGCACTACCAACTCCTTCTGAAAACAATTTTAATCTTTTTTTTGCATCCTTTCTCATGCATTCCGTATAAGATAATTGTAGAGCTCTTCTTCAGAGCTGCAGCATAGTAAAGAAAGCTATGGCAGTGCTCTTTCAGTTTCAGAGAAACCAACACGTAGAAAATTTAATTAATTAGTGGGGCGAACTAAGGAGAGAACGGGATAATTAAATTAGCTATTAGAGAGAGAGAGAGTATAATTTATTTGTTGAGTAATCTGTCACTTTGTGAACTTTGAAAAAATGTGAAATTGCAGAATTGGATGGGAGAGTTTATGTGCGTGATTGCCTTTTTAATTTCTACTAGAAAAAATATATTTTTTTAAACGGGTATAGAAAAAGTAGAGCGAACGAAGATATTCCTAAGCTGCCGGTGCCTAAGCAATTAGAGGAGAAGTGTAGAAATATTCCTGCGGGGCTGCTGATAAATTATTTTGAGTGAACTGAACCGATCAGCTCTGATTCATTTGTATGCGATCCGATTTTCGTGTGCGAACTCTTGTTTTCGCGATAGGAGGGAAAAACTCATTTTCGCAGAGTGTGGCTCTGAAATGGAAAAGATTATTAGCTCCTAGGAGAGGGAACTTGAAAGAGCTTCTTGCGTGGGAGTGGCTGTTTACTGTGGCTGAAATTTCGCAGATCTTATAATTTTACCCTTTTTCCTCTCAAACTCATTTTCTTGTGAAAAAGGATATAACCCGTTCAGTTTCACTTTTTAATTACTTTGCGAGCTAGAGCAATTTTGTGTGGAACAGGAGAAAATTGTTTTTCAGTGGAATTGTGCTCCTCATCACTTCTCTGGAATTGAGGCTGAGCTGGGAACTGGAACACACCTTCCAGTGGAAGCCGATACGGGTAGTGACAGACAAAAGAGGAGCTTTTGTGAAAAGGAGCTCCACTCAAGTGTTTTTTTCTGAGGCAAAAGGCAAAGAGTGCCATCTCACCTCCACCTCCACATATAAGTGACAGGGGATGACCCAAGGAGGTTCTCAGAGTGTGGAAATTTGTTCGTGCGGAAGGAAAAAGCAAGTTGCTAAGTCTGACAGTGACAAGTTCACTCTCTTCTCCTTTCTCGGAATAAATTTAGAAGAGCCCTTTTTCCAGAAGCACGCACAGGACGAGTGGGTTCGGGAGCAAAAAAGCTCTCTGAAAATATTTACCGTCGATGCTCCAGTGCGTTCCGTGGACTAGCCATCCCGGAAAAAATCGATGGGGATTTCCCAATAATAATTTAGAAGGCTTCCTTTTCAAGGTACTCAAAAATCATCCAAACACTCGACTACATTGAAAAGAAATTAAGGAGCCATGCTCCCTCGAAAGAATAAATTTTCTGCGTGTTGGCGCATTTATTGCATGTAGCACGCGGCAGCTCACTCTTTGCATTATTTACCTGTGTTGGGTTTGGGTGATTTATTGAAAAACAGGAAAAAATTTTTTTCTTACTGAAGCAAGTAGGTCGTCAATCGTCAGTCAAAGTATTTTTTTGTAACCTGCAGCGATGTAGCCTGTTCCGCGTAGAGAGAATGATTTTTTTGCGAAAAAAGAGAGATCCGTCTTCATTAAGTCGTTTTCTGCGAGGTGAGTATAGGAATAGGCTCATTTCTCATTCCCGCAGAAAAAGCAACGGCACTGAGAATTTTGGAAGCTCCAAGGATTTGAAAAAAAAGTTTGTGCTTAAAATTCAGGAGCAAAAGTCATTACGTGCCTGACGCTAATTTCCGGTATTGTCTTGAGGAAAGGAAGGGGAATATCTTTGTCAAGTGCTGCGCTGACTTCACTTCCCGCGACTACCTATCTGTCCATTTCATTTCGGAGAGGAAGAGGGGGAGCGTGAGGGGAATAGATGACGGGATGTCTCTGACACCTCCCCACTTCAACAGCAACAGCGAGGGAGAATGACATCATAATTACGAGCGGGGATCGAATGTACATTTCGGAGAATAGAAAGGGGAATGTGATCGGGAGATGATGTGGTTGAATGCTCCCGTAATGAGTTATCAAAATAAGGAAGAGTTCGCAGAACATCCGAAGCCATGCTGAAATATCGTATGAAAAGTTCAGTAAGAGAGCCCCGTTTCAGAGAAAAGTTTGTAATCAAGAGAAAGTGCTCTCGATTCTCTTCCGGATTTTACGCTCAATCTGGCAGCGAGCTTTCTCTCGTCTCTCTTTCCAGGAGCTTTCTCTTCTCTTCTACTCTGATGAAGTAGTACGAGGGAACACCTGGACAATTACATTTTTGTTAAGCCCAATCCAATCTAGATCCGGAATGCCCTGCGGACTCTTTTGCATTACAAAGTGAATAGGAAGAGGGAAAAGGGAGTGATGCAAATTGTGGAGAGGAATATAAGATGGAAGGATGAACACTAATCCAAAAGCTCTCCTCTGTCACGCACTTTTCTCTTGTCAGCGAAAACTCCAACTCCATTCACAGTCTAGGAGAAAAATGTTTGTCAGGTCCAGTCTTTTTCCAGAGAAGAGCGGCATAGAGACGAGCAATTACGAGGGTGCGTGTACATTCTGTACTGATGCTAGTCACTCTTTCAGTCCCCGATCACCCATTCCATTATCATCTTCCCATTCCTTCCGCCCAAATTTCAGGAAACGAGCTAGAGATAATTAAATAAAGACAATTCTCGCGACAATTTTGAGGCGAGTCTATCTTACTGTGTGTGCCGCTCCACATCAGTCCATCTATTTTCGCTTAGCAAGCACAAAAATTGGGGTAGGCATGCGATAAAATTACATTATGGATTCAGGAAGCCTTTTTCCATTTGCTGTTTGCGTTGCGTAATAATCCCCACAAAAATTCCATTTTTTGCACGAACCAGCTAGCTTGTCGCATTTTTTCTGAGAGCTCTTCCGGAGTTATGAGAGGGGCTTGGCAGAGATAGTTGCAGCTTCCTCTTCAAGCTGACTGATTCTGTACGGCTGAAAAAGTGTCCCAAAATGTTTGTGACAAGTTGATGGGGAGTGATGTGATGGATGTGGGCGCAGCCTCGTAAAAGACTCTAAAAATAGACTGCAAAATAATAATTGAGTGCTCACGAGCTACAAAACAAATTTTTTTATCGCCCACTTTCAATTTTCGAGTCCGTATTGGAGCAGTGGGGGACGCTTTAAATTGCAAGTTAAAGAGGAGGCTGCCTTTAATTGGGAGGATTCCTCTGCACTGACTGAGCCTTTTTGTCACTGTTATGCTGACTCACTTTCCCTCGTTATTATTATTATGCAGTACATTCTCGACATGACGGGATGCCCATTTTTAGAACTTCAAGACATCAATTTTTTGGCGTTACAGGTCCTGTCACTGCGACTGAAATTGAAATTGTAGCAGGAGGGCAGTGCGTGAGGGCGCTCGCAAAATATTATTCAATCTGTTTATTTGCAGTCTATAACTTTGTGCAAATAAATTCTAATCGAGTTAGGGCAGCTTGCAAAAAATTAAATAGTTTCTTTGTTTTGATCAAATTTTTTATGAATTCATAAAAACATTTTTCTTCCATTGCCTACACCAATATTGCAAAAAACAAATTCTTGGTATGCATGGCGCATACACTTTTCTGTTATCGCTTTTTTTGCAGATTGCAGATAAGACAGACTCTGTTTTGTTTTCTGTTATCATTTCGCTTTATCTGAGAAATCAGAACAGGTCAGCGTAGTCAGCGGCTCCCTTGAGTGCTTATCTTACTAGAGCAGTTTTCTACAGTGGAGATGATATCAGATCATCTGAGGCTGACTCAGATTTCGATGCAACTGCAGATCTCTTTTGCAAGCAAGGAATCCTGAAAAAAGCGCGGTACTTCTTCTCTCGAAAATCTCGCTCTCCGATTTACCCATTCTGAATGGCAATCGATCATAATTTTTATTGCACTGATAAGCCCTGAACAAGACGGATTTCTTCACGACTCACCAAAAAACTTTCATGTCGATAGTGGCCGTTAAAGTAGCAACTTTACTTTTGCAGTTTTGTAATTGAATCATCAAACATCCGATTAATTGCGATTGCTCTCTTGACTTTTCATGACTGCTAATTACTCTTTTCTAACTTGCATTCGTTTTAGTGCTCTTTTTTAATCTCAATCAGTCTAATATTTACGATTTAATTAAGAGCGCAGAACAGAAGAGTAATTAAAAGCTAGGCGCACACCTTCATAGTGCCCTCAGCCACTCGTATACTTGTCGGTACTGTCAGCAGCCGGCTTTTGCTAATGTCTTCTTAAAATTTATGGGCGAAGATAAGCCAACAAAAATGGTAGCGGCTATTAATGAGCACAATTAAAAAATTATTATGTCAGACTTTCATTGCGAGCGAATTGCACAGGCCTTATCTGAGGATAAGTATTGCGGTTGAAAAGGGAGATTATATTTGCTGCGTAGGGAATTGGGCACTACAATAAACTGATTAATTAATTACTTCTTTTTAAAATGATAGCTCAGGAGAGAATCCATTTTTATGGGTGCAGAGGTTTCCGCTCGGTGTAATTAGCAATCTTCTATTGTTGAGTGATTAGCGTCAGAGAAATTAAAAAAAGTGGAAATTGAGCTGTTGTTAGGTAATCGGACACTTTCGAGTGGCTACATTTTAATTGCAGATGAGGAAGTTTGCAGGTCCATTCATCTCTCATTTTTTCAATTAATTACAGCATTTGAAAAAAATTAGCATTTTTGGAGAAGTTGCCATTTTTTAAAATTTATTTCTCTAATAATTTTTTTCTAAAGTGTGGAAGCGTTCACAAGTACACGTATAATTGCAGCATTTTTTATTGGCCACGTTTAGCTGGTCGTCTTAAATGTGGATTTCACCACATTCCTTCGCTCTCTAGACTTGATGTTAGCTGCTCATTCAGAATTCATCCTCATTTTAAGCCTGCAAGCGTAAATTAGTTAACATCGGATGAAACTCGAATTTTTTAAATGAAAGAGTTTGTAACTGCTCAGCTTAGGCTTATGGCTAATTTAATAATTGGCTGTAGCTTTTATTGTTACAAATCGCAGCTTTTTGTAAAAGTATCCATTTCACTGAATGATAAGCCCCACGCTATACCTTTTAAGATGCTGTCTCTCTCCACTTACTTCTAATAATGAAAACGGAAAGTGATTAAAAAAAGAGTTTAAAAAGTGAGTAGCACCATCGCCACGGTTGCGGTTCCTCCCAGCTTTTACTGTGCAAATTTTTTACAAGCGAGTGTCAGGTTCAAATTGATCATCTCTTGGCAGACATGACATTTTGGCAGCCGTTCTTAATTGCTGCAGATAACAACAACTACAGCACCAGCTAACTGCTGCGCTCGTAAAAAAGTACTATGCAATTTTGCAGTTTACAATGGAAAATTTTTCATTTTTTATTGCCGAGATTTACGGTTCCTGACTGTCAAGTTGAAAAAATATATTCATTTTCAATGCTTTCAGGTCCGGCATGATAAAAGTGCAGGGAGTACTTTTCTTGCGAAAATAAATGTTTTGCGATTTTCAATACGCGACTGAGCAATTGGCGACGGTAGTCAGTTCTAGTGAGAGGTGGATTATTATGAAGTGCGTGCGCTCCGCACTGTCACTTTTAATCGATTAGCTGAAAAAAAATTGAGCGAGGAAACTGATTAGATGGCAGCTGCCACCAAAAGAGAGCTATGCTCAAATCGCTCAATTTTTGATCGAGGGAGAAAAATGGAGGGAGATCCTGTTCAAGGGTAGATGGGGCGGTGGCGGTGCGGTGTGCGTCTCGAAAAAGAGAAAGAAAGTTATCAACTCGCCCTCGACAATATATAACGACCGTATTCAAATAAAGATTAATGGCTCCTTCTGTAATAATCCGGCGTAGTTGTAGCTGCAATAATAATAATGTTAGCAGTTAAATAAAATTTAATGGCTTTTACTGTGCGAGAGGAAGACAGAGAGCAAATATCACTTTTTTTCATGACAGCAATTTCGATCCAGATCGTAAAAGATTGATTGGCAGTAGCAGCAGCAATGATGCGGTTGCTAGAAAAATTAATTAATTCTTTTTTTACGAGAATTGCACGCACACGTCGCAAGAAAAGGTCATCGGAATCTCTTTTGTCTTTTCTCTCCTGCGCCCAAGATGACTGCGACTTTCATTGAAGGAGCCTGCTGCGATATCATTTTTGTTATGATCTCCTCCTGTAATCTGATACGGCTGCGGTTGAAAGGGCAGAAAATGAGAAGCGGATGCTAGAAAGGTGAACAGTGCGACAGATATTGTCGTCTTTGTTGTGGGTGTCTCGTTTCCAAATAGAGACGCTTTTTTGAAGGCATACAGCTGCTCACAAGATGTGTAGCTCTGGCACAATCGTCATTTTTTATGATGAGATGATTTTTTGACTTCAATTAATTTATTTTTGATAAGATGGAAAAATTGAGATGAAGGAAGAATAGTGTCTTCCATGATGGGACGTATACAGCGGTCGGGGATTATAAGCTCTCTGCAAAAACTTTCACCTTTCAGCGGCGTGCTCCAAAAAAGTCAGTCAGAGGAGCTGTAGCTGTAAACAGGATGTCTTCAAAATCTTACAAGACCATCGCAGCTCGCAGAGCCCAACTATGGCCATGGAGTAGGAACTCACTTATCTCTTCTCTAGCTCACACATTATTACACTGCTTAATTATATGCCTACGCTCATTTTAAAAGTTGGTGACAATATTTTTTGTTCCGATTTGGACTTCCGCTAGCGAATCCGGCATAAGGAGCTTGTGCAAATGGGAGGAAGTGGATTGTCTCTGTGAGTGTGCTCCCATTCAACTTTTTTATCCTTCCTGTCCAATTATCTCACTTTTCACGTGTAATATGCAAAGCGCATTTTTGTTTCCTAAATTGGTTCAGAGCTCGCTTATCTGGCTGTTGGCAAATCTGTTTCCCTGAAA